>JAXCMG010000050.1:11419770-11449852 GCA_034642415.1 Podarcis siculus | reverse complement strand
AATAATAATAATAATAATAATAATAATAATAATAATAATAATAATAAATTTATTATTTATACCCCGCCCAGCCACTCTGGGCAGCTTCTAACAAAATATTAAAATACAGTAATGCATCAAACATTAAAAGCTTCCCTAAACAGGGCTGCCTTCAGATGTCTTCTAAAAGTCTGGTAGTTGTTGTTCTCTTTGACATCTTTGTGACTGGACAAGAATGTGACAGTCGGCAAACAAAGCACCTGTCCGGCAGGTCTTCTGCATCTGCTTTCGTTGATTATTTCACCCAAGGCACAAAACTTTGGAAATGCCTGGATTTTTAAAAGTTAACTTCACAGTTGTGCATCGTGTGCATTTCAGTTTCCACAATTGTCTTAAAAACACATTGTGTTTCCCCATTCAGAAACAGACACTTCTCCTAAGCAGTACAGTTCAGGCATGAATCATGGCTGCACATCACACATTCTACATCACAGATCCACATCTGGACAGTCCAGCTGCTTCTGCTGCTGCTTTCTTTATTGCTTCAACAATGATTTCCCTCTGCCTGTTTTGAATACTTCATCTGTAGTACCATCGATATTAGGGCTAACATATGTCCTGATTTTCCCGGACATTACAGGGATTTCAAAGGTGGGATTTCTGAAAGGGGGCACTTTGTTCTGGATCTTAGAGAAGTCAATCGAAAAAGCACTTTTGGGGGGCGTTTTTGTAAAAGAAAGCTCAACCACTTTGGGGTCTTCCTAAAAAACCCCAAGAACAACTGTTTTGGGGTGTCCTGATTTTTACTTTCTGAAAAATGGCAACCCTGTATTCCCCAATGCAGTGAATGAAATATTGTCCTTCGTAATCCTTTAAAAAAATTTTTTTTAAAACTTTTATTGATAAATGCAATACTTACAAACACAAACCAGAACACTAAACAAACTTATTATACATAGATACATACACCTCTCAGCTTAGATTACAAAAAAAGAAAACAAACATACAAACTAAAGATACAGACATAAATTTTGACTTCCCTCCACCTATATGTGGCTTCCTTTTTTTCTTTTCTTCTTTTCACTGTGTTATCAATATTATTCTTTTTTTTATTATTTAAAATAATATTTATTAAGATTTTCAGAAATACAGAAAGTAAAGATTAAAGTACGTTCAAAGCCTTATTTTCATACACCCACTTTCCGGGACTCCCCCCTTCCCCCACCCCTACCATATTCCCCTTTCATATTATTAGCTCCACAAGCTCTCAGTTCTAATTAAAACTTAATTTGTTTAAACCATTATTCCAATTTAAATTTAAGTTTATACAATCCTCATCCATACCCTTAATAAAAGACAAGAGTTCTTTCCCCAGGGCCCACCCCATTTCCATTCCACAATTTCCCTTTTTTTTAATAATAAAGACACCCCACATAGTAGAGAAATAAGAAATAGAAAATAGAAAATATAGTAGATGAAAGAAAACCAATTCAGAAAAAAGTTGACAAGCCTTTGGATTCTAGTTCCCCCCCCCCCCCCCGGTTTAATTTCCCCCTGACCGGCAATCCGTATTGTCTGCCTGGAATTCTTAAAATCCATAAATCACATTTTTCCCCCAACTCCTTGCTGGCTCTTTCTTTTTATAATTATTTTTAAAATTATTTTTAAAACATTTAACTTCAGTTCTTTAATAGAGCTCCCCCCGTTGTTCTTTCCAAGTTGTAGTCCAGTTTCCTCTTGTTCCGCTGCTAAAATGTTCTAATTCAGAAATTTAGTATCTCTACAGGGATTATTGTTATTCAGGAACAAAACTACGTTCAGTCCCTTCCTTTCTTCAATAGAAAATTCTATTGTCTCCTTTAGCTGAACACCCTGTAGACAAAATATTGTTTCCGTTTTGCAGCTTTCCCAGAAGATAACCAGTCCTGTAAAATTCCGATGGTATTTTTCCACTTACGACCATCTTTGTAATGTCCCGAAACTCCTCCAGGGGGATTGTTGTAACTTTGTTTTCTCTAGTCCAAAAGTCCGATTGTTCTCCTTGTTTTCGCCATTTTGTATCCAAGCTTTAACGGGTTGTAGCAAATTGTAACAAATTTAACCAGCAAGGTCCTCATAATAAAATCCTCTTTAAGTTCCGACTTTGACAGCTACTTTGACAGCTGTCAAAATCTCTGTCTCTTTTCACCAGGCTCTCTCCTCAATCACCCCGGTTCCCAGGGGGGGGGGGTAGCATTTTCCTTCTCCCTAAATTCTTCCTCCAGCACAGTTCTTGTAGTTTCCCATCGTGGAATTCTTAGTTAAAAACAAATCTTTCTGGACCTTGGTTTCCCAGTCCTTGTTTTGGAAGGTTTACAATAGGGAGGGGGACTGACTTCCTTTTTGGATCCCCCCCCCCGCTCGTATCCAATCCGAAAAAAAATTCTTTTTTTCTCCTTTTAAACCCGGTTTCCAAATTACTCACGGGTTGTTGTTAAAAGTCCGAATTCTCAATGGAAGAAGTCAGCGCTCTCCGCCGGATGGCATGCGGCTTCGCTCGGCAGGGATAGCAGAGGACTCAAAGCACCACGCTTCTCCCCAGCACCCGATCCGTAGCCTTTAAAAAGGCTCCTTCACGAGTCGGGAGGGCGCTAGCGGTGCCAGCCGAGTCTCCATGTCCACGGCCTCCGTGGCCGTGGTTTTTAAGGGTCCCCGCATCGCCGGTGCGGTAGGACCCAGCCCCTGCCGAGCAGGCTCCCTCCGGAGCTCGGAGGGAGTCCGCCATTCGGCGATGGCGCCAACCCGGAAGTCCAATATTATTCTTGACTATCTCATCTTATACCCATTTCTCCTTAATTTTTTACTCTGTAAGTTTCATTCATTGCATATTGATATATTAATACCAGAACAATGTTTTTTGATGTATTCCTTCACGCAAGTCCACTCCTCTATCAGTTTTTCGTCTGATTGGCCTCTTACCACTTCTGTAAGTCTTGCTGATTCTATATATTCACAAAATCTTATTTGCCATTCTCTTATTGAGGGAGTTTTTTCTCCCATCCAATTTTTTGCTGTTATCATTCCGGCTGCAGCGGTTGTATATAAGAAAACTTTTTTCCTAGCGGCAGGAATGTCAGTCGATATAATTCCCAAGAGGTACGCCTCTGGGTTTTTTCGTAATTCTATGAGCAAATGCAATTGCCTCTGCAGACGTTTATCTGTGAAGTGCTTCCATCACTCAGCGTAGACAATCTTTGGGCTGTATGGTGGCCTGACCTGTTACGAAGCAACTCCACCCTCTTTCTCTGTTTTACTTTCCTTAATGTGTTGACTCATCCTTTATGATCTGGACATGGGTGCAGTCTGTGCAGTGTGGGTGTTTGATGGTTTATTAGGTTACGGGGCCATGGGTTCCACCGCCCACTTCAAAACAGCTAATAGTAATTACTGTTTTACAGCCCATTGTGAAAGAGCTGGAAGAGAGCGAGCAAGAAATAGACTCTCTGAAGCAGTTCCAGTTCACGAGGAGTGGCTTGGATGAATTGGCTACAGAAATCCCATGGCCTGCTCAAGCTGCCTCCTACCCAGAGGTGAGGTTTGCATCCCTCCCTCCTCCATCTGTGCTGGATGCCTGCTGCATAGCTGTCAAGTGTCCCTTATTTGAAGGGACAGTCCCTTATTCCAGTGCCATGTCCCGCTGCTGTCCCTTATTGATGGATGTCCCTTAAATGATGTCCCTTAAATTTCAAAGGAAGCAGCTCCTCTCCCTCCCTCCCTGCCGGCCAGGGAGGAGGGAAGCTCCAACTGTGTTGCTTGGCTGTGTTGCTCACCCAATAAGAAGTCTAAGAACGACTGGGGGGTGGAGCTTGCATGCCTTGTGTGTGGCTAGTTAATGCAAGCTGAGGGGGGGGGGTTGAATGCTGGACGCCATTTTGTTGCACGTGCTGCTGCAAACTTTGCAGTGCAAAGCCAGGCCGGGGAGCCATCTTAAGTTGAGGCTGGATAGGCCTTGTGGTGCATGTGATTCAGATTCTATTCAGTTGAACCTCTGGTTACAAAGTTGGTTGGACAGTGTTCTCGAAGCTACCAGCATGAGTTTGACCAGACTGCATGAGGACAGGAAGACAGGAGTGCCTGGAACAGGTGAGGCTGCAGGTCCCTTATTTTGGCTGCTGGTCCCTTATTTTCAAGGCTGCTGGCCCCTTATTTTCAAATCTGTAAGTTGACAGCTATGGCCTGCTGTGCTCTGAACTTAACTGCAGTATCTAAAACTCCCATCAGCCTCATTCAGCATGGCTGGTTGCCAGGGATGATGGGAGTTGTAGTCCCAATGCTAACAAGTTGCCTACCCTTTCATCATTCCTCCTCTGGTTTGTTCCAGTGTGTCCATTGGCTCTTTCCAGAGTCCTTCCCTCCCCGCTTCTCCATCTGCCACGTAAATTAACTGGAACCACCCAGAGTCCTAATTGTTTTTACATTTCTCCAGCCTGCCAGAAGCTAATTGCATTTCAGACTCAAACCTGTAAACAGTGTGAAGGGGCGGTTCCAGAAAGAGGTGAAAATTTCCTAATTGGAAATTTTCCAACTGGAGGAGTCAGCTGCAGAAAAGATGATGCAGAGATAAATAGAAAACATGGCCGAATTGTATACCCTTTTCTTTTCTTTTTGAAAAAGCAGACAAATGAAACAGCCGTTCTCTTTTGAAGCTTAGGAGACTGGAATAGATTTCTGATCCCAAACTTATTAGCAGCTGCTAAAATAACAACATGTGTGTGAGTTGAAACAGATGAATGTGTTGAACTGAAATCTTGTTAAGGCTTTGGGAGGACTGGCAAAGGACGAAACAGTTTCATTGAAAATGGACTTAAGGTTATAACACTAATTAAAAGTATGAGAAAGTAGTTTCCTCCGAATTCACTTGGACTTAGGTTAGTATTCTGGTACACATTGTATAGCATATACTAATATTAATACCCATTCTCAGAATGTGGATCCTAATGTAGCCAAAATGTCACCACACACACAGAGAAAGAGAAGCAACAAACAGACTTAGGGGGAAACCAGAAGTTCTCAGAAACACAACACATTTTTAGGGAGGCAAAAAGGGTCCAGAATGATGATTGGCTCTTGGCAGAGAAACAGAATGGAATGTTCAGAAAGAGGTTCTGGGTTGGTGGGAGGAGCACTCCACACTTCAGTTTTTTGTTGCAGATCCCATAATTTTTTGAATTTTGATTCAGACAAAACAAACAAAACAGTTTTACAATTTAGTTTCTTCAGATGCATGGATATTACATTAGCAAGCATTGGGCCCGCTGCACTCTGAGTTGAACACAGCGGGATCCCATTCTGCAAGGGCACAGCAGCAGGGGAAGTGCTGGTCAGGTGGGGAATGCCCTGTGCCAAAAGCCCTCCTGCCCATGCAGTGCCAGCTTTAATAAGCCTGTAGCAGCCATTTGGAATTATACCAGGTGGTGGGGTGGCACACTCTTCTTCCTGTGTGAGCAGCCGAAGGGGAGCTGTTAGGCAAGAAATGGGGACTCAAATGGATTAGCTTGATACAGGGGAACACAAGAGTCTACTATATAGGTGGAAAAGCAAGGAAATGACTAGGCCATGCAACTATGCTAATACCTTTCGGCTCTCCAAATTACAACAACATTAGTAACAGTGTCGCATTTCGCACCTACTGCAACGTATATACTAGTCTAAAGCCCTAATTAAATTGCATAATTGCCTGGTGGTTAGGAAGATTCCTTCCTATATACAAATAATCTGTTCAGTGAGGACACAGGAACAGAGAAGCAGAGACAGGGAAGGATGCCCTGTTTGCATTTTCTTGGGGTGTTTTCCGGCTTCTTGTGTAAAAACTACACAGGCCTCTTAATTCCTGATTTTGTGCCACTTGGAATAGGAAGGAAATGTTGTTGTTGTTATTGTTGTTGTTTTTTTTAAAAAAACTTCTGGACTTTCAGGAAGTGCTAGTGTATTATAGTTGACCTATCTAGATTAGTGACTGAGCCTGTCAAAGGAAGAACTCCTGAGCATTCACCCTCCAGGAATTCTGCTCCCGCAAGCCTCACATGTCCATTTGCCACCAGAGTGGTGCTCTTTACTGAAGCTCCACATTGCCTGGCAAGCCATGGCCGGTCGAAGACGCATCCAGAAGGCTCTTGTTTTCATGCTGAGGCCTTTGCTCTGGTTTTCAGCAGCAATGGGGCGCTACTTCTGCGTAGGGCAGAGGGCCAGCGGGAACCGCGGAGATCGGGCTCCAGTAAGATGCCATAAACTATTTGCTGTTTCCTTCCGTTTTTGCGCTTCCCCCCCCCGCCCTCGTGGAAAAAATGTCACATCTGAGCATCGTTGTTCCTTAGGGCGAGGAGATGGAAGACATAAAGCAGCGGATCTCCCTCCTTTGCCAGAGGAAGGAGGACATTCTCACGAGGATGAAGAATTCCTTGGTGGAGCTACACCAGAGGTCAGAGCAGCCTGAACTAGAGGAGGACATTTTGGAATCCCCGGAGCCGGAAGAACATGGAACTGGTGCTGATTGGCAGGTAAGTGGATTCCGAGCCAGTGTGGTGTGGTGGTTAAGAGCGGTAGACTCGTAATCTGGTGAACCGGGTTTGCTTCCCCGCTCTTCCACATGCAGTTGCTGGGTAACCTTGGGCTAGTCACACTTCACTGAAGTCTCTCAGCCCCACTCACTTCACAGAGTGTTTGTTGTGGGGGAGGAAGGGAAAGAAGATTGTTAGACGCTTTGAGACTTCTTAGGGTAGAGATAAAGCAGGATATCAAATCCAAACTCTTCTTCTTCAAGCGGTTTTGTAGGAGTATGTTCCAAGAAATGAGAAAGCCCTTCTAGGTACTGATTATTTTAGGCCAGATCCGCTTCTTACCAGAGTTTCAGGTCCATTTGCCACCCAAAATGGCGTCTTTGTGTTGTGTATATCCTCAACTCCCCCGTAGCTTGTATTAAGGGTCATTAGTTTGTACGTTTCTCCTCCCTCAGCTCCACGTCATTAGATGGAAGATGTTGGGGAAGTGTATGATGCAGGGAACTGGGGAAGAACCAAACATAAACATGGAGATAGATCTGGTGGTAAGGATGTAGGAAGGCTGCTGGATCTAGCCAGTGGTCCATCCAGTCCACCATCTTCTTCTCAAATTAGTCGACCAGGTGTCTCTTCTGGGAAGCCTGTAAGCAAGGCATGGGTGTGTATTTACTTGGAGTCAAGAGTGGATTTCATGCTCTTTATTCAGCTCATAGTGGTGAGGAGGAATGGAAGTTCCCCCAGGATGTCTGCTTTATATACATTATTTACACAATGGGCCCCACATGATTGGCTAATTACGGGATTCTCCTGTAGGCCAATCAGGTTGTGGATTCACTTCCATCTGGAGCCGGATTGGGTGGCTCCTGCAGACCAATCATATTGCTGCATTGTTCTAGGACCAATCAGACTGCTGCATTCTGAATCCTATTGTTCTAGGACCAATCAGACTGCTGCATTTTGGATCCTATTGTTCTAGGACCAATCAGACTGCTGCATTTTGGATCCTATTCAACTCAGTGCATAACAGGGTGCTAGTCTCACTTGTACATTCCCAGCAAATGGTATTCGGAGGCATCCTTGAGGTGGAATGGAGCCATCATTCTTAATCATGTGGGTCATACAGTCGTACCTCGGAAGTCGAACGGACTTCCAAAACGTTCAGAAACCAAAGAGTGGCTTCTGATTCGCTGCAGGAAGTTCCTGCAGCCAATCGGAAGCCACAGAAGCCCCGTCAGACGTTTGCCTTCCAAAAGTAGTTTGCAAACCAGAACACTCACTTCCGGGTTTGCGGCATTCGGGAGCCAAAACTTTCGAGAACCAAGCTGTTTGAAAACCAAGGTACACCTGTAGTTCCAACCTTCAATATTGTGGAAATTTGCTGCTGGGCTATCTGTTTCTATTTTTCAGTTGTTTCCATGCTACTCAGAAAAGGTATCGATAGTTTTATACGTTGCAGCTGTGAACTCAGAAAGGAAACAAAATGCTTGTTGGTTACAGAGACATCCTTTTAACAAACTCTTTAAGATGGATAAACAAATTGGATTTGCAGAACAGAAATCCCAATTCACAAGGGATCAAAAATGTGCAAACTGCTTCTATAGAGTGGGATACAAAAGAGGAATTTGTGAAATCAAGTATGACTGAGTGGGCACAGGATGTGGGTCGTAACGTTGATTATGAGCTTTGGGAGAATTTACGGATGATAAATATGAATTTTATGGTGTGTTACACATTACGTTTACACATTAAAGGAAAATATGATGAAAATGGACCACTGGTTGTATTTAACACCTGCCAAACTAGCGAAAATGTTTTTAAAAAGAGAAAAGGTAAATGTTGAAAATGCAATGAAGTAGAGGGATTCTTTTCCCACATGAGGTCCTGTAAAGTAATCAGGGAATTCTGGGAAATAATTTACAATGAATTAGAAAAAGATATTCAGATAAAGGACGCGGGCGGCACTGTGGGTTAAACCACAGAGCCTAGGACTTGCCGATCAGAAGGTCGGCAGTTCGAATCCCCGTGACAGGGTGAGCTCCCATTGCTCAGTCCCTGCTCCTGCCGACCTAGCAGTTCGAAAGTACATCAAAGTGCAAGTAGATAAATAGGTACCGCTCCGGCGGGAAGGTAAACGGCGTTTCCGTGCGCTGCTGTGGTTTTCCCAGAAGCTGCTTAGTCATGCTGTCTACATGACCCGGAAGCTGCACATCGGCTCCCTCGGCCAATAAAGTGAGATGAGCGCCGCAACCCCAGAGTCGGTCACTACTGGACCTAACGGTCAGGGGTCCCTTTACCTTTACCTTTATTCAGATAAACCTTCCCAAAAAAGCCCAAGGCATTCCTTTGGGGAATGGTAACAACAGAGCTCCCTACAAAACAAAACAAAAAAAATTTATATGCCACCACTGCGGCTAGAATCTCATTGGCACAAAGGTGGAGAACGAGAACCAAGGAAGAGTAGCAGTTTAAAACACTTGAATATGCTGAATTGGCAGGCATAACAGGGAAAGAGAAAAGGACAATAAAGAATATAAGGAGGATTTGAAAAGATTTTCGAATATTTTAAGAACTAGTAGAAACAAGTAAATAAGCTAGCAGGTCTTGAGTAAAACCAGCAGATTTGGAGCTAATAGAATTTAATAGCAGAAGAAATTCGAAGATTGAAAATTTGGAATACCCAATTTAATTGAAAAATAAAGAAACCAGGAAAAGGGTGAAAGGGGAGTCACCAGGTATTTAGTTGTACGTTGAGACTGGTATGAAAGCTGGACAATTGGGGGGTGGACAGAAGGGAATGTGTGAGAGAGAGATATTTGCCTCTGTACAGTGGTACCTCACGTTAAGTACTTAATTCATTCTGGCGGTCCGTACTTAACCTGAAACTGTTCTTAACCTGAAGCACCACTTTAGCTAATGGGACCTCCTGCTGCCACCACGCCGCCGGAGCACGATTTCTGTTCTCATCCTAAAGCAAAGTTCTTAACCTGAAGCACTATTTCTGGGTTAGCGGAGTCTGTAACCTGAAGCTTCCGTAACCTGAGGTACCACTGTATTAAAAATGCAAATAAAACAAAAACGAAAATGCTTGTTTTACATGATTACAAGGTGGATTACAAGGTTATCCTAAGGCAGGGCTGGGGAAGCTCTCACCTGTGGGCCAAATTTGGCCCACAGGCCTGTTTTCCCTAAGCCCTGCCCACATGCCCTGCCAGTTAAGATCATAAGTCTCTAGTACTGGGACTGTTGGGTACTTAGGAAGCACTGCACAAGGGACCTTGTTGGGGGGACAGCTCACCTGTCAATCATCTAGCAGCATCATGACATCCGGTGACTGGCAGGTAGGTTGAACCACCTGCCAAAGTTGGCCTGCAGGGGTGGGACCAGATAGCGATTTGGTCCACTGGCCCCAAAAGGTTTTTCCCCCACCCCATCCTAAGGCAACCAGCCAGCCGGTTTTCCCACCCCACCCAACTCACTTTGATTGTCATGGGTCATTCATGGTTCGTAACAGCATTTGTTTATTATTGGTTTATTACACTGGAATGGGAAAATGAATGGCAGGGTTGATTAGCAGAGGATTTCAGATCACCTCGGTTTCTCATTCACCCCTGGAACGCATGTAAACAAATCAGAAATTGAAATTAGTTTGTGGTGTTTTTCCTAAGGGAACTGATATAAACCCGCCTTCCCCGACCGGTGCCTTCCATATATTTTGAACTACAACTCTCCTCAACTCCAGCTATTATTCTTGTTAATTATAATGTCACTTAGATGCCAAAATGGCTTCTAAGTGGTTTGCAAGTATAAAATCAATACATAATTAAAATACACAGTAGTGATTCCATTGGGGCATCAAAAACATCCGTAATTGAAACATGCGCTAAATTTACAAAATATACAACAATGAAAAAGCATGACCATGAAAGCAGTTTTAAAAGGGTAAAGGTAAAGGGACCCCTGACCATTAGGTCCAGTTGTGGCCGACTCTGGGGTTGCGGCGCTCATCTCGCTTTATTGGCCGAGGGAGCTGGCGTACAGCTTCCGGGTCATGTGGCCAGCATGACTAAGCCGCTTCTGGCGAACCAGAGCAGCGCACGGAAACGCCGTTTACCTTCCCGCCGGAGCGGTGCCTATTTATCTACTTGCACTTTGACGTGCTTTCGAACTACTAGGTTGGCAGGAGCAGGGACCAAGCAACGGGAGCTCACCCTGTCGCGGGGATTCGAACCGCCGACCTTCTGCTTGGCAAGTCCTAGGCTCTGTGGTTTAAAAGGGTACAAAACAATAAAACCAGAGGTTCACTTCAAGGAAATGCTTGCCTAAGCAGGTGTTTTCTTCAGGAGATGATGGAATGCCAACATTGGTGGAGCCTCTTGGGAGTTGTAATCCAAAACATTTGTTGGGCTCCAGGTTGAGGGAAGTTTGTGCAAACAAACCACGTTGCTAGATGGTTTGGCACTAATCAGAGTTGTTGAGACTGTGCTCTTTTGCACTGGGCATTGATCCAGCGTACTTTATTTAAGGTCTGTTGACTTTGAAAGGTAGATGCAATTTTTAACCCCGTTGAAATCTATGGGATTTAAAAGCGCTTTAATTTTTGGTTGGCTCAGGCCCTATTAATTTGTCTGGATTAATTGGAGCTTTACACTCATGAGAAACTGGCTGGACATTGAACTTTGAGGAGGACTTGAATGAAAAGTCCTTTTCGCAACTACAAATAACTGGGCTGTATCTGTGTGTGTACATTTTAGCCGAAAAAGCGAGGGTCGCTGTCTCTTCTACCTTCCTTGGTTGAAGAAGCTGAGGACAATTCATTCCACAATGAAGTGAGTATAATGCTGAATTGGTTGGATTAATTCCTCAAAGAGTGACTAATTGCTTCACAGAGTTTGGTGGCAAATTCTTTACTGTGTACTAGGACACCCATTTTAGATATCACAGGAGCTGCTGAATTGTCCTAAATATATTTAAGGAGATTTTGTTTCCATTGTTTTTATGAATGCATCACATATAGCTCAGAGCTTAAAAATGGGAGCTTTTTGTGAAAGCTTCTGTGAGCAATGGAGAGTGCCACCTGTTTGGGCAAGTTTGTGGGGAGGGGTGTGTTTCTGTGAAAGGACGTGAAGTGATTTTTAAAAAGTTGGTTCTTTCATCAATTTGGCAGGGGGACAATTTGGTGAAAGGACGTGTAAGTCTTTGCCCATTCAAAGTGAGAACAATGCTGATCCAAGAAGACTGTTTATGACTTTGTAAGCCAACTTATGGATGAGCCTTTTGGCCATGCGCATAGCCCCTCTGTTCCTTCCTTTTTGCAAGCAAGGAAACAAACGAAAAGGTTTCCTACTAACCATAGTTTCTTGTTTCACACAAACTGGGAAACTGTGGTTAGCACATTTGCAACAAGCCCGAATACCTAGTGAACGTCAAACCATAGCTAAATATCCTGGCCTGTTCTAACACTGCAAATAATAGTTTACAGGTTTGGGATGAAACAGAAAACGAGCTGTGCCTTCCTAGAAGGCTTCTGCCTCGTTGGGAAGTGTGATGAAACACTTGTCTTTTGCACAACTGGAATGTACCGTATTTTTCGCTCCATAAGGCTCATCGGACCATAAGGCACACCTAGTTTTTAGAGGGGGAAATCAAGGGGGAAAAATCCCCCCCAATCCCAAAGAGGTTCCTCCCAGAGCTTCTTGGGGCTGCCGGGGGAAGCCTGGGCCCCCCCCCAGCCCCAAAATGCAAAGAAGCCAAGACCGGAGGGACTGCACACGGCTAAAGAAACCAAGACAGCGAGTGTGATCCATCCCACTCACTGTCTTGGCTTCCTCTTTAGCAGCGCGCAACCTCTCCAGCTGGGAGAGGCTGCGCAAGGGTAAAGAAGCCAAGACAGCGAGCAGCGAGCGGGATGGATCCTGCTCGCTGTCTTGGCTTCTTTAGCCTTGCGCAGCCTCTCCCGGCTGGAGAGGCTGCGCAAGGCTATGGCAATTCCCCCACCTCCCACAAAAGCCCACAGGAGCCACACACCCTTTAAGGAGCGCGCGGCTCCTGCGGGCTTTTCTACTAGGAGGGAGAAGGGACTGACTGGTCCCTCCTCCCTCCTGGGGAAAAGCCTTCAAGAGCCGTGCGGAGCTTGTGTGCAACTCTTGGGGGCTTTTCCTGCCTGCCTCCCCCCTGCATTCGTTTCATAAGACGCACACACATTTCCCCTTACTTTTTAGGAGGGAAAAAAGTGTGTCTTATGGAGCGAAAAATACGGTAGCTTCTTGTGCAAAGTTAAGAGTCTCCCCAGTTCTGCTTCTTGCTCCGCTCACCAATGGCACATGGCACCCCCAGAAAGTTGCCTACAAGGGAATGTGTCTCAAAGAAAAAACATTTCTTCATCTCTGCTTTTCTTTGCAGTCTGTGGATGCTGAGGAGCCTGACCAGCAGTTAATTTCTTTGCCTCTGCAAAAAGCAAGAAGTGGTGAGGCTCTTGCAAGTCATAGCGGGGTAGGTGTGCTGACTTTTGGTCCATTAAAGCTATCAGATTGTTACCAGAAAATTGCTGTTGAAAATATCACGATCAGATTACCTGTTATACCAGCAAATCGAAATGAAAAATGAAATGAAAGAACCTGAAGGCAGATAGGCTGCATTGTGCAGTGTACGTACAGTCATAGGATTTAAGCCATTGTCCCCAATCGCTTTCCTGCCAGCTGCTTTGGACTATGACTCCCATCATCCCTGACCACTGGCCATGCTGGCTGTGGCTGATGGGAGCTGTGATCCAAAATATCTGGAGGCCATCGGGTTAGGGAATGCTGGATTAGAGAGAAAGCCTATACAATCATCCATCATGCCGAAATGTAGATTCTCTACATAACATCCCATCAAAGGTTAATCTATATTATTAGTTTAGGAAAAAGACAAGCGAGGGGAAACATGCTGCAGGTTTATACACTGTCGAAAGTGAATAGGGACAACTTTTTTCTGTCTTTCAAGCCTTAATGGTGAGAGATTTAGGACAGACAAAAGGGAATTTGTTCTTCACACATCACGTGAAGAATTCCTTATGGAATTCCTTATGGATTCCTTATGGAATTCCTTATAGAATTTGCTGTTCGCAGGATATTATTATTATTACTGTTATTATTACTACAATCTATTGCCTGCTCTTCACCTAAGTTCCCAGGGTGGGTTAGAATGATTCAAACAAATTGTCAATATTAAGGCACACTATTACACAATAGTAAAAGCAGTTTTGAGCCACTTAATTTTTTTAAAAAAATAATTTTTTATTGATTTTCCAACATAAATTAAACACAATACATTACACAATACATAGACAAACAAACATATAAACACGTATAATTTCGTAACCTCTTTTTCATTAACCCTATTTCACCGACTTCCCCATGCCTCCCTTTTCTGCATCCCTATTTAATAATTATCTTCAGCAACCCCTTACTTCCATTGACTTATAACTCATTTTCTTTGATCCTTCTTCTTTTGCCCAATCATTTACAGCTGTAATTTTGTTTTTTTTCGTTACCCTTGACATTTTAGCACTCATTAATTTTATAGCAGTTCTTAAGATAAACTTTGTATTTCTTCCAATCTTCTTCCACCGTCTCTTTTCCTTGGTCACGGATTCTGCCAGTCATCTCAGCCAGTCCCATGTAGTCAATCACCTTCGTCTGCCATTCTTCCAGTGTGGGTAGTTCTTGTGTCTTCCAATACTTTGCTAAGAGAACGCTTGCTGCTGTTGTAGCATACATAAAAAACATCCTATCCTTCCTTGACACCAATTGGCCAACCATGCCCAAGAGAAAGGCCTCTGGTTTCTTATGAAAGGTGCACTTAAGAACCTTCTTAATTTCATTATAAATCATTTCCCAGAAGACCTTAATCTTTGGGCACGTCCACCAAAGGTGATAAAAGGTACCTTCAGCTTCATTACATTTCCAGCATTTATTATTGGGCATATGGTATATTTTTGCAAGCTTGACTGGGGTCATGTACCACCTGTAGATCATTTTCATAATATTCTCTCTTAGGGCATTACATGCCGTAAATTTAATACCAGTGGTCCATAACTGTTCCCAGTCAGCAAACATAATGTCATGACCAATGTCTTGTGCCCATTTAATCGTAGCTGATTTAACTGTTTCATCTTGGGTGTTCCACTTCAACAGCAAGTTGTACATTCTTGACAAATTCTTAGTATTGGGTTCTAACAATTCAGTTTCTAATCTTGATCTCTCCACCTGGAAGCCAATTTTTAATTTTAAGTGGCTCAAAAAAAAATTGAAAAATGAGCCACTTAAAATTAGAGAAGTATACCTCTCAAGTGTGAAAAGCCAGGGCAAAGAGCATTCGTTAAAAGTTGTCCAGTGAAGGTGTCAAAACACACCTCTGAGGGAAGGGAGTTCCACAGTTTAGATGTGGCGATTGCCTCTAGCTCAGGTGGTTTAAAAAGAGGATCAGATAAATTCATGGCGGTTCTATGCATCGGAGTCATCAGAGCTCTGATGCTGCAATCCTGTACCCTCTTACCTGGTAAGGTAAAGGTACCCCTGCCCGTACGGGCCAGTCTTGACAGACTCTGGGGTTGGTGCGCCCATCTCACTCTATAGGCCGGGGGCCAGCGCTGTCCGGAGACACTTCCGGGTCACGTGGCCAGCGTGACATCGCTGCTCTGGCGAGCCAGAGCCGCACACGGAAACGCCGTTTACCTTCCCGCTAGAAAGCGGTCCCTATTTATCTACTTGCACCTGAAGGTGCTTTCGAACTGCTAGGTTGGCAGGCGCCGGGACCGAGCAACGGGAGCGCACCCCGCCGCGGGGATTCGAACCGCCGACCTTTCGATCGGCAAGCCCTAGGCGCTGAGGCTTTTACCCACAGCGCCACCCGCGTCCCAGCTACCCTTACCTGGTAGTAAGCTCCAAACTGAACTCACTGAGACATAAGTAGACATATGTAAGGTTGCACTGTAAGAACTTGTTGCTGGGAAACAGCAGTAAAGAAGGATATTGCCATCAGGTTTGGGATGGAGGAGAAATTGGCTTTTGTTTGCATTTTAGTTGTAGTTTGACACCACCTGGAATAAATCAGTCCTATCTCTATAGTTGCAGAGCTGAAAATATTCCTCCCTCCCTCCCTCCCTCCCTCCCTCTCTTTCCTTCCTTCCTTCCTTCCTTCCTTCCTTCCTTCCTTCCTTCCTTCCTTCCTAATTTTAATTGTTTTTATTTTATTTTAGCCCCAATCCTTATCCATACTAAACCTCAAAAGCAGCACAAAGAAATCATACGCTGGCATGTAAACCAGCTTTGAAGTGCAGCACGTAGAATCTTAACCGCACGCACCAGAAAAACACTTCTGGTGTGTGTGTCCCGCCGGGATAGCCACCTAATGAACTGTGAGTCAGCAGACTTCCTGTGCGAGCTGAGGTCTACCTGTGCAAATGCAAATCGGCTGCTAAGAAACCTGTTGCACCAGATCACGGGACTCTCAGCCGGCACTTGGGCTTACTTTTCCTTTCCTTTCTCCCCTAATCTGCCCGGCTCGTGCTGCTTTCCGAGAGCACGTTAGCTATTTTTCAGGCTCGCAGATCTTCCAGACTTTGGCTTTTCTTCCCCACAGGGCAAAGCCTCCTCCAGTCGAGTCACAAACACTGCCGAGTGCTTATTGGGAGATCCAGAGGAGCCTGTGGGTGCAGGTAGGCCTGACTCAGAGCTTGCCCGGCTCCTCCATGTGTGGCAGGCACAAATTGCTGAGCTGGAACGGTGGCTAGACCAAACGAAAGAGTCCCTGGGATCAGGAGGCCAGACCCGCCAAATGCAACAGACAGTGGAGCAGCGTCTAGCTGCGTGCCAGGTAAGCTGAGCTGAGCGGGCCAAAGGTCGCTGTTGCAGTTTCGTAAGCCAATCACCTTTGCCTCTCATTTCGGTGCGCCTACATAACGCCTGCAGCCTCGTCGTTCCTGCTTCTGGCTCTTTTTGTGTGTGTGAAGCTGCTGCAGTAAACAGGGACTGGCTGGATTCCTTATAGGGGCACACAGAGAAGGGCGCTTCCCCCCATGTTCTCAACTGGCTTCTTGTCTGCCAAACCTAGGCAGGCCCTAGGAGTTACCTGCAGATACAGGCTATGTTACCCAACCACAAGCGAATGCAGGGCCAGAGCAGGAGAGATACACCAGCCAGGGACATATATGTGCATTTCCTCCTATAAGCCCCCTCTCTCCCGCCAGTTTTCCCTCCAGCCGGGCTCTGAGATTGGAAAGCAGCCCAGATTTGAAGGGAAACAGCTTCCTGCAGCGAAGGGGAGACTGGAGGGTGGCTGATTACTCCCCATACTGCTTTTTCCCTGCAAAGGCCTCCTCCTCCCTTGTATATTCATGTTAGCTGGCAAGCGTGGCATTGGAAAGGACCGGTGGTGGATGAAATGCCATTCTGCAGCAGCCAAGGGGAAGGGGGCACTAAGTTCTTATCAATGATTTGTTTTGTGTTTTGTTTGGAGACAAAGGTCGGCAACGTGCAGACACAGTGCTGCTGAGTGGCCAGCATTTGCAGAGTGCTGCTGGCTGGTTAGTTGCAGCATCTCCCCACCTCCAGTGCTGGCTTGCAACCCCTGCTGGGAAGGGTCATGAAGGCAGAGCATTCACATCCCAAGAATCCCAACTTTCGTTTTAAACCACCGCCAATTTTCTAGTCCTTATTGCTTTAAACTGCATGGACAGTGCCTAATGAAATCTCCCAAAGCAAGCAGGGTTTCTAGGGATGTGCAGCAGGACTATCGTGCCTTTTTTATATTGTAAACTTCCCTGTGAGCCTTGGATAAAGGGTAGTATAGAAATAATAATAATAATAATAATAATAATAATAATAATAATAATAATAATAATATAATTTATTATTTGTACCCCGCCCATCTGGCTGGGTTTCCCCAGCCACTCTGGGCGGCTTCCACAGAAACCAAAAATACACTAAAATATCACACATTAAAAACTTCCCTGAACAGGGCTGCCTTAAGATGTCTTCTGAATGTCAGGTAGTTGTTTATCGCTTTGACATTTGATGGGAGGGCGTTCCACAGGGCAGGCGCCACTACCGAGAAGGCCCTCTGCCTGGTTCCCTGTAGCTTTGCTTCTCGCAATGAGGGAACTGCCAGAAGGCCCTCGGTGCTGGACCTCAGTGTCCAGGTAGAACGATGGGAGTGGAGACGCTCCTTCAGGTATACTGGGCCGAGGCCGTTTAGGGCTTTAAAGGTCAACACCAGCACTTTGAATTGTGCTCAGAAACGTACTGGGAGCCAATGTAGGTCTTTCAGGACTGGTGTTATGGGGTCTCGGGGGCCGCCCCCAGTCACCAGTCTAGCTGCCAGTTTAATAGTCATAATACCCTGCATATTTCAATATGCACCCTCCCCCCAATGCTTAGAACAGAATAATTTGCACAGACATTCATACCAGTAGCAGCATGCCGTTTTTCTTGGCGGAAGATTTAAACCAAGTCATTGCTAAAGTTAACCGTGGGAGTTCTTCTTCCAGGGCACAGTAGAGAATGCACACCTCTGCTTAGGCTGCAGGAGTTCCTTACATTTCAGATGTACAAATCATGTTTGCATGACAAATAAACTCTCTAAAACGAAACCCAACTTCACCTGACTCAGCTGCAAATAATTAAAGCATGACGTGTTCCATATGGAAAGCAATTAAAAAAACAAGCCCATTCCTAATTCATCTCCAGAATTGTAAAGCTGCCAAAAGAAGGATGGAGAGCAGGTTTCTGCAACATTTCTGGAAAGTGCATTTCTGGTTCCAGTGAGGTGCCAGAGATGTGCTCCCATGCCATGGATCATGTCCCTCTCTAGGCGATAGATGGGCTGAGCTGATTGGAGGACAGGGACTGTGTACACACTATAATGCTCATACCACATTCACTATGTTGCTCAGAGAATTCTGGGGGCTGTAGTTTCCCCCGGACAGGGTTGAAATTCCCAGCAACAAACTACAATGCCCAGAATTCTTTAAGGGATTGAACATGCTTCACAGGCGCTTTAAAGGAATGGTGCGTATGCAACCCAGCATCTGCTTCCCCTTCTTCCCTACATTTTTGAGAATGTTCTCTCGTGATTGTAGCATATACTGCTACAGTCTTCTTTATCTTTCCCTTCATAAACTTCAGCCTAAAACCCTCTAGCCGGCATTCTGCTTCCAAAATGGTTAATTCCTCTTCTTTCTTCTTCAGCTTAAGACCTTAATCTTCATCCCAAACAGAAAGAACACCATGGAGAACATGAGTGTGCCGAGTGGTTGCACTTAAATTAGCTTGACTGCATTTGTGGGTGTCTCATATACTGATACTGAATTCATTCTCCTGAGTGTGAATCCAAAATGCAAAGGAGAGCATTGACAGGCTTTGATACTTTGCTGTTGTGAAACCTGCCTTCACTTTGGCTCCCCTCACCAGCCCTGACTTCATGCAAACGTAGGGATAACAACAACAACAATTTTATTATTTATTCCTCGCCCATCTGACTGGGTTTCCTCAGCCACTCTGGGCGGCTCCCAACAAAACACTAAAACACAATAAAACTTCAAACATTAAAAACTTCCCTAAACAAGGCTGCCTTCAGATGTCTTCTAAAAGTCAGATAGTTGTTTATTTCCTTGACATCTGGTGGGAGGGCGTTCCGCAGGGCGGGCGCCACTACTGAGAAGGCCCTCTGCCTGGTTCCCTGTAACCTCACTTCTCGCAGTGAAGGAACCACCAGAAGGCCCTCGGAGCTGGACCTCGGTTTCCGGACTGTGATTCAGCACTACAAAGGGAGCCACACAGTGACAGCCACACACTTGGCATCTCCCCACTGTCAGCATCTAGATTGTAGGCCTTTCAGGGCAGAGACCTACCTTTTGGGGTTTTGTTTCTTTGTTTAGGCTGGTGGTTTTCAACAAGGGTGCTTTGAATTATGGTCAGGGATGCTGTGGGCCACACTGGCCTCTGTCCCTCTTTCCTTCCCTCCCTCCTCTGATGCCCTCTCGCATCTCTGCCTCCCAAAGGCTTGCACAGCTGTTTGTTGCAGCAGCCCTGGCTACAAGCTCCCCAGGTGAATGGTGCCTCTGGGGTTGGCCAGGGGGCGCTTGCTTCCCAGGCCCCTGTGGGGCAGTGTGAGGAGGCACCTCTCTTTGGGGTGGGGGGTGCAGCTTAGGAACCAGGGGCGGCAGCAGCAGTTGCATGGAGGACTCCCAAGGAGAGAGGAGAAGAGATGAAGGTGATGGGCTGCCAGCTCTGCTGGCAAGGGGTGACATAACTGGGCTCCTGAGCCCCACAGGTGCTGCAGAAAAGAATGTAATTCGTCAAGGGAGCTGTGAACCCCAAAAGGTTGAAAACCTCTGGTTCAGGCTATTTAAGAATCACCCTTTTTCCAAAGTAGCTCAGGGCAATGTGCAACAAACATTTAAGCAAAAGAGAGTGAACATCAATAGGCGCATATGCAGGCTTAAAAGTGAGCAAATTGTTAAAACACTGTTACACAAGTTTATTGTGAGGATTACACATCCCTTAGTCCCGTTGTTAAATGTTATTCTGTAAAATGTAATGTACACCGACAGAAATGTTAGTGGCTGCACTGGACCATTAAGGGAAAGAGGAATGGGGGAAAAAACCCTCCAAAATGAACAATAGGGTGAAACAAGGAAGCTTTCAGATTTAATCAGGAGGACTCATGAGTTGTCTGTATGTTAAGCTAATAATATAAAGTGTGGGGGGTGGGCAGGGAGAATGAAAAAGATAAATGAAATGCAAAATTCTGGCCTGCAGTTCGGAATAATCAGATGGGATGGGAAGGCTGAATGCCGACTTAATTAGGTTTGGGCTTGCTTAGGGCAAAAAGGTATCTGGTTGCGCCAGAGATTACAGGAAAAGCAACAAAGACCTGGAGCACCTTTGAAAACGCACACAGAGTTATTAAGGCATTAACTTCTGTGGCGCTCCGGGCCTCTGCTGATGTTTGTTTGCTGCAATGGTCTAACAGGGTTAGTCTTCCACAAGACCACGGGGGTGTTGAAGTTGCTGCAGAACAGTTTGCAAGTATCTGTTTGTCTCTTCCTCCTCTGACACCCACCACAAATACATAAATGATTTTGTCCCAAGGGAGAAGGGAAAATGAGTCACTTCTGGATTCACCCTCGCAAACATTCCTGTTACCAGCCTTTGCCCTAATACAGAATATGAGCTTAGGGTGTTTTCAGTAAGTAAACTTTGCAGTGATTTTTTTTTTAAAAAAAGAATGATTAACTGCTTGACTTTCCAGGCTATCTTATCAGAGATTGAACAGAAAGTGGCGCGCCTATTGGAGGACTGCAAAGACAGGCACACCAGTGAGGGCGCTGGCCTCCATCAGGAGGCAGAGAGCCTGTCTTCGAAGCTGAGAGATGTGAAATGCAACTTGAAAAGAGTGCAGGGCATGCTCCAAGGGAAGAGCACAGAAGAGCAGGTAAAACGAAACCTCGAAAAACAAGGCCACTATGAGAGTCGATGTTGTGCGCATGTGGTGACGCCGGGGCATGCGCATGCTGCAGTTTGCAAAGCTTTCGTATCAGTCTTACTATATACCTGTTGGAACGGAGTATTCTGCAAAGGGGCATGGCTGACTGGCTAGCTGGCACACGGAACAGGAGCAGCCCGCGTTGCCACATCTTGTTACAGGGAGAAGTCTCAAACCCCTTTGAGCAGCTGCAGGAGACCTCTCTATTTGTGCAATCAGTTTGTTCACACAATTCTAAATCTTGTGAGCAGAGGGCGGGCTGAGGAATCCTGTCCTACACTGGTCGTGTTGCATGTGGCCTTTCTCAGATTGGGAGGTGAAGCCCCCTGTGCCTGTTTGGTTGGTTTTAAGTCGCTTTGGGTTGCCAGTCTGGAAGCCTAACTAGTCAGGATTCCAAACAATGCAGGCTCCTTGTTAGTCTTGGAAAATTCCATTCCACCTTAAGGAACAGACATGGGATTGTTACGTGTCACATGTCTGTTTACATACCAGCACAGCTTGCTGGGAACCTCTGTTGTGTGTATAGCTTTTGCTTTTTACTGTCTGTCTAAGGAGAAGAAAGGGAAACGACATGTTTTCTTTGTCCTGATTTATGCTTAATAAATCTTTAGCTGATAGTATGTTTCCACAAGCCTCACGCCTGTTCTGTTTGCGCAGTATGCTCTGCTAATATAGCGTGCTCAGGCTTTTGAAGTCTGAGTCGCTGATTTACGTCGCACCAGAGATTGGGGGATCGTCACGGCTGGAAGGGCATGATCCAGCTGGGGGCTAACCAGCCGGCATCTCGACCCCCGAAAGATGCTGACAGTTAGTTGTGTGATATTTTATAACATGGAGTTTTTCTATGTTGATTTTTGTGTGTGGGTTTTTTTGGTATTTGGATCTTTATGACCTTGAGGTTGTAAACCACTTGGAGATTCCCCACCCAAAACATCTGTAAGTGGTATATAAATTGTCTAAGCCAATTCATTATTATGCAGGTAATCTGTGTCCGAGTTCAAAATTCAGCATTAAAAAACTACATTAAGGCGCTCTCACCTTTCTATCGCTGCAATCTTATGCTAAAATGTTCCTTTGACCTGTGTGCCTCTCTCTACAGATCATCCCTGAGGAAAATACCTCTGAGGAACTCCCTCAGCCCTTTTATTTTGACCTCTCTGATACATTCCCGCTTCTTACCTTGGACCAGCCTCTCTTCAGTAGACAGAATGGTTTAGAGCAGCAGCAGGTAAATCGGCTCCCTTTCCCCCCCATCCACAACACGGCAAGATAGTTTTGCTGTCTATTGTTCTGCCTTATTTAATTTAACGCCTCTCATGTACATCTCACACGTAAGTGCCTAAACAAGCGCCTTCTCCCAGTATCAACCATCTCTGGTCCGATGCTCAGCAGATGAGGCCTTGTTGGTGGCTGCACCAGTTGGTGTTGAAACAGGACAGGGCCTTTCCGGTGGCTGTTCCCCATTTATGCGATTCTCTTCCTAGCGAGGGGCATCTGTCAACCTCATTACAGTGGTACCTCGGGTTACATATGCTTCAGGTTACAGACACTTCAGGTTACAAACTCTGCTAAGTGCTTCAGGTTAAGAACTTTGCTTCAGGATGAGAACAGAAATCATGCTCCGGCGGCGAGGCGGCAGCAGGAGGTCCCATTAGGTAAAGTGATGCTTCAGGTTAAGAACAGTTTTAGGTTAAGAACAGACCTCCAGAATGAATTAAGTACTTAACCTGAGGTACCACTGTACTGACTTTCAGGAGGAATTTAAAAACATTCCTATTTTACCGAGGCTGAAATACACTGTTAAGTTCGTCAAAGAGGGGATCTTGGGCAGGGGTCAGCAAACTGTTTCAGCAGGGGGCCGATCCACTGTCCCTCAGACCTTGTGGGGGGCCGGACTATATTTTGGGGAAAAAATTAATGAATTCCTATGCCTCCAAAATAACCCAGAGATGCATTTTAAATAAAAGGACACATTCTACTCATGTAAAGACACGCTGATTCCTGGACCGTCCGCGGGCCGGATTTAGAAGGTAATTGGGCCACATCCGGCCCCTGGGCCTTAGTTTGCCCACCCATGCTCTTGGGAGTTCTATCTCCCTCAGAAATTCGGTGGGTGGCCCAGAAGAGAGAATTCTCTTTGGCACCCCAAAATTATGGAGTGCCCTCACTACAAGAGACATGTCTGGCATCTTCACTATGCAGCTTTTGGCAAATGCTGAAGACACACCTCTTTACCCTGGCCTTTTAACACCTGAGGTGTGTGTTTTCAGGGCATGCCCTATTCCAGTGACTGTAATTTTTAACATTAGGTTGTTATAACCAGCCATGGGGCCTGCTGGTGAAGGGAGTCAGTATGAAGCTGTTGTTATCATCAGGATTAACAACAGCAACTGTATTCAGCTTTCTTCTCTGTCTAGAAATCCTAGTAAAGGAGGAAACCACAGTCCCCTACCCTCAGGGCTCCCAGTCTGAGCCATACTGCTCCTGCCACCAAGACAGTGAAAGGGGACAAGACATCACTTTCAGAAAACCCCAATTTTTCACATTTTGAGTTTTCCTCTGTTTCTCTTCCTCACTTGCAGGAGCTGCTGCTGCAGCTGTCAGAACAAAACAATCTTGTTGACTTCATTGACGTGTACATGGAGAAGATGCAGCCGCAATCTGGGGATGGCAAAACTCTGGAATTGCAAGCAAGGTACAAAAAATATAGCACACTCCCCAAGTTTGCAAGGAAACTGCTTCTGGGCAAAGACACATAGAGTTGTGTTGTGAGAGGATCTGCCTTGCGTGCAGAAAGTCAGTCCCGAATTGAGTCCCCAGCAATCCCCAGTTGGGGCTGGGAGAAAACCTGGATAATCACTGCCTGTCAGTGTATATCAGTGTTCTTCAACCTTGGGCCCTCAGATACGGGTAGACTATAACTCCCATAATCCTTTGCCATTGGGCTAAGCTGGCCATGGATGATGGGTGTTGTAGTCCATCACAACATACCTCACAAGGGAGGAGGACAACATACACTCCCCTGAGCTTCTGGAGGAAAGAAGGTGGATATACATACAATAAATAAATAAATGGAACTGTTTTTAATAGTGGGTTGTTGTTTTTTACACTTTCATTGATTTATGGCTTGTATAATGGTATATGTTGTTCTATGACCTTAGGGTATAGGATGTGTAAGAAATCAAATAAATATATTTGGGTTCATGTTGTCAGCTTTAGTGAAAGCCCAGATTTTGGATACTTCCTCTCTTTGAGCAGGTTAAGTAAACCAGACTGTGTTGTAAACAGTATTATACAGAGAGCCGTTGGTTTTTCTCTCGATTATTTTATCTCATAGCAGTCTGATGCGCCAATCTAGTCACGAGGCAGCCAGCTCTGGAAGTGAGCCCCTTGGTCTGATTCCCAAGGACCAAGCAGGGGACAAGTGGCAACCTTTGCAGGAGGAGCTGCTCTTCAAGGTGAACCCTCCACACTGTCAGTTCCCTGAATCTCAGGTTAGTATACTAATTCGCCCATCCCATAATAACAATTTCCAGAGGCGTAGCTGTATTAGTCTGTTGCAGCAAAAATAAGACAAGAGCTGTGGCAGTTCAACAGCTAGCAAATTCCTGCGGCTTGGTATTATACACCTTTTTGTCAGGAGTTCAGCCTACACTCGAGTAGCACCCTGGCAGAGACACGTGCCCGACTGGCATGTTCCCTCCCTCCTGGTCGATCGCTTGGGAGCTTCATAAGCTTTCTTCAGCCCAAACATCACAGCGACCGATGCCAACCGACACCGGCACACTTAGGGATCTGCAGAGTTTGTGCAGTTGCGTAACACACCTCAGCAACTCAGCATTTTGGCTAATCTACTTTATTTACATATAAACACACACGGAGCACTGCAACATGGCTCCCTCTCTCTCTAGCATCAGACAGCAAAGAGAAAAATAGCAAAGGACAATAGTCCCACTTCACGGAACACAGTAACACAAACATCCTGTCTCCGTCACTTCCCGCTCTGTGGAGTCAAAACATATACCGTCATGTGAAAGACAACAATCCCATGACTGCAATCATAGAGCAGGAATTCTAACACTTTTGACCCTCTGTGCCAACCCTTTGCAGCAGTAAAAGGTAAAGGTAAAGGGACCCCTGACCATTAGGTCCAGTTGTGGCCGACTCTGGGGTTGCGGCGCTCATCTCGCTCTATAGGCCAAGGGAGCCGGCATACAGCATCCGGGTCATGTGGCCAGCATGACTAAGCCGCTTCACAGAGCTAACATTCCCAGATCAACCCCATGGAACTCTGGGAAATGTAGTTCTGGGAGGAAAATGGGGTCTCCAAACGATTCTTAGCACCCTTACCAAACTACATGTCCCAGGATTCTTTGGGGGAAGCCATGGCTGTTTATAAACAGTATGATACTGCTTTAAATGTTTAGTGCAGATGGAGCCTGAGAGAGATAGAGAGTCGTCGTAGCATATTTCCAACTTCTTAGCCATGAGGATATGCTTTGTCTGCACTGGCCCCCAGTCATCTGTGTGTGGGGGGGATTGGTTTCACAAATCTGCAAAACCCCTGTGACCAAAAGGTGACAGTGAGACAAAAGAAACAAGTACCGTATTTTTCGCTCTATAAGACGCACCAGACCACAAGACGCACCTAGTTTTTGGAGGAGGAAAACAGGGGGAAAATATTCTGAATCTCAGAAGCCAGAACAGCAAGAGGGATCGCTGCGCAGTGAAAGCAGCAATCCCTCTTGCTGTTCTGGCTTCTGTGATAGCTGCGCAGCCTGCATTCGCTCCATAAGATGCACACACATTTCCCCTTACTTTTTAGGAGGGAAAAAGTGAGTCTTATAGAGCAAAAAATACGGTATATACACAATCAACAGTGGTGTGTCTAAGACTTTCAGATTTTTTAATAGCAAGCGTTTGAAATAGGTCAGTAATATTGTCCCCATGTTGGAGAAGGAGAGGGCAACACAGATCAAAATGGCACCTCGAAATATCATCTAGTCTGCCAAGGCAGGAGATCCATAGCTATAGCATCCTCTGCTTAAAAACCTCCAGCGAAGGAGAGTCCTGTACCTTCCCAGGTAGTCTATTCTGCTGTCGATCAGCTTGTTACCTGAGAATCCTTGTTTAATTTTGGTTGAAATCCCAGTTCTTGTCATTTGAACTTGTTAGTTCAGGCCCTACTGTCTGGAACAACGGAATGATATTTGTTCCATCACCTACATGACAACCCTTCAAACGTTTGCAGGGGACCCTCTTAAATGGTCTATTCCTCAGGTTAAACCATCAGTCTTATGTCTAAGGACTTCAGGGAGGCTGAGACACCCAGATACTTGAAAGGTGCCTACCAAGTTGGGTTTATCGCCTTGAAAAACTAGAACGCACATTGTCAGAGCTTCAGCCATACGTAGACATGTTCATTGGCACAGATCAGTGCGGGCGCGGCAGATGCTAGGCTCTTGTTGTGAGCAGATTTCACGCCCCCTACAAAGAATGGACACCTCTGTGTCCATTCCAAGATGGTGAACGTAATATTGGTTTATGTTGTAGCTAGCTAGCTAGTCGCTGCTGTTATAAGAACATTCTGTATCACCATGAGTTTAATCAGGAGCATTTGTCCAAACACGTTTTGCTTTTCCAAATGTTAGATCTCTACCAAAATAAATATTCTACCCAAGGGTGCCACAGCAAGTGTGAGAACTCCAACCGTCGAGGAGCTGAAAACGTACACGGCACAGCTTGGCAATCTGAGCCAAGAAGCGTCTGTTCAGACACAGGTACTAAATGCACCCCCACCCCCGAGTTACATAAATTGCCGGCATGGCTGGTGGGCAAGATCCAAAGTGTTGGTGGAGCGCAGCATCTATTGATGTGTGTGTGTGTGTGTGTGTGTGAAATCCCATTAGAGCAAACGGGATCTTTCCCCCTAATGCTAAAGAGCAGGCATAGAGGGGATGTTCTATATGGGGGCCATGGGGTGGGGGAGAATTAAAGCCCCCGTAGCCGACATGCCAGGGTCCCAGTCTAGATCTGGAGTCTCACGTCTGCAATTTACCTTTTAAAAAAGCCTTTTGCGAAATGGCTAATTGTGCAAATGGTTCTGCATCTAGTTTGACCCTGGGGGGGGGGGGGACAGGAGCTCAAGGAAAGGGTGGTTGTAAGAGACTTTGTTTCTATACAGTGGTACCTCGGGTTACATACGCTTCAGGTTACACACTCCACTAACCTAGAAATAGTGCTTCAGGTTAAGAACTTTGCTTTAGGATAAGAACAGAAATCGGGCTCCGGTGGCGCGGCAACAGCAGGAGGCCCCATTAGCTAAAGTGGTGCTTCAGGTTAAGAACAGTTTCAGGTTAAGAATGGACCTAGAATCATAGAATCATAGAGTCGGAAGAGACCACAAGGGCCATCGAGTCTGACCCCCTGCCAAGCAGGAAACACCATCAGAGCACTCCTGACATATGGTTGTCAAGCCTCTGCTTAAAGACCTCCAAAGAAGGAGACTCCACCACACTCCTTGGCAGCAAATTCCACTGTCGAACAGCTCTTACTGTCAGGAAGTTCTTCCTAATGTTTAGGTGGAATCTTCTTTCTTGTAGTTTGGATCCATTGCTCCGTGTCCACTTCTCTGGAGCAGCAGAAAACAACCTTTCTCCCTCCTCTATGTGACATCCTTTTATATATTTGAACATGGCTATCATATCACCCCTTAACCTCCTCTTCTCCAGGCTAAACATGCCCAGCTCCCTTAGCCATTTCTCATAAGGCATCGTTTCCAGGCCTTTGACCATTTTGGTTGCCCTCCTCTGGACACGTTCCAGTTTGTCAGTGTCCTTCTTGAACTGTGGTGCCCAGAACTGGACACAGTACTCCAGGTGAGGTCTGACCAGAGCAGAATACAGTGGCACTATTACTTCCCTTGATCTAGATGCTATACTCCGGAACGAATTAAGTACTTAACCTGAGGTACCACTGTAGTAGGGGTATTCTGCCAGCAGTGTGAGGCAACCCTTAAAGGACAACAAGGCCAAAAGGGTGGGAGCTGCATTTCACATACTGATTTGCTTTGAAATGACAAGACCGCCATTTTGTTGAAAGCTTCCAGTACGTAACACTCTTGTATCTCCCATCGCTTGCTTCTTTCTCTCCATCTCCCTCTCTCTCTTTCATCTAACCATAGACCAGCCCAAAATTGCAACCTTCCATAAATACCCTCCATGTTTTGCTGCCTATTTTGAAATTGCCCAACACCCAGCAGGCGACAGCTCCTGTCAGGCCTCAAGCCTCACCCACACCCTTTTCTGCCTAACAGCCGGCCACCAAGGTGCTTAACAATAAGTGAAAATGAATGCCTAATAAACGTAATGAGATGGTTGTTATGTTTAAAGGCAGTGGTGACTTATGAAGGCTTGTGGGCGTGAGAGGGGTTTTGTTTTAGCTTTTTGCATTTTATCTGCAGTTGTTTTCCTTTGTGTCAGCCATGCGGTCTGGGGAAAAGTAAGTAAGCGAGCGAGCGAGTGAGTGAGTGAGTGAGTGAATGAATGAATGAATGAAGCCTTCAGAGGAAACTGAGAAACAGCATCTCCACATCTTCCAGGAAAATATGACGGGAGAAGTTTCCTTAAGCTTGGACCAGAAGCTCTTTGAGCTTCTTTTGGCGATCAGCCGCTGCCTGAACGACATGGAGCAGATGTTAAACACGAGTGAACTCACCAGTGAAGAAGCTCCTGTGCAACAGATGCTTTATGAGGTAAATAAGGAGTGTCTGGGCTGGTGTGAGCTGCACTCCCAAACATCTGGAGGGCACCAGGTTGGCAAAGGCTGATACGTGGCTTTCTCAAGAGCAGAGCTGTGTGTACAGCACAGTTAAAGGCACAGAGAAAGCGCATCTCATGCCATTGGTTGCAAATTGCAAGATTCGGCTTCCTGAAAATACCAGCTCTTGTTTGAAAAAAAGGTAGATGGGAAATCAGTCTTTTAACCCTCGAGATTGTAAATATATGCTTGAAAGACTGGAAAATGCCAGATATTCTTGAGGGTTGCTGGATAAAGGTATCTGAGCGACAGTAGCCTCAGGGCCCCATATGATTTATGTGAAATAGTAGAAACTGCAAAATAATTCAGAGTAAAAATAATATCCAGATTGGATTGATTTCTGCTTTCCTGATCATACAGGCAACACAATAATTTTTTGGTGCCAACAGTGGGTGGGGCAAAATGGGGTGATGGCGGACTGGACCGGACTTACACATGTCCTGGAAAAGAACCCCCATGTAAGCGGGGATTCCCCTGTGTATATATTAAAAAATGTAGTATAAACACTGACAACTGGGAAACACTGGCCTGCGAGCGCTCCAGTTGTAGAACAGCCTTTACCAAAGGTGTCGTGGGCTTTGAAGACACTCGAACTCAGGACGCAAGGGAGAAACGTGCTAGGAGGAAGGCACGCTTGGCAAATCCACACCGTGATCAGCTCCCGCCCAGAAACCAATGTCCCCACTGTGGAAGGACGTGTGGATCCAGAATTGGCCTCCACAGTCACTTACGGACTCATTGTTAAAACCATGTTTACAGAAGACAATCTTACTCGGCTACGAGTGATCGCCAAAGAAGAAGAAGGAGATATATATAATTTTCACTGAAATCTTTGCAGGTGCATCCACTATAGAGAGTTGGCTGGGGCCAGTTAAAAATCGAAGTTCCAAAGCGGCCTGCACCAACCCTGGGCCCTCCAGCTGTTTAGGACTACAACTCCCAGCAACCCCAGCCAGCATGCTGGTCAGGACTAATGGAAGATGTAGTTCACAACACTCCGAGAGCCTCAGTTTGTTGAGGCTATTCTGAATTTCAAGGGGTTGGTTAGTGGAGGCGGATTTGGCAGTGGTAATGTTAAGAAGAAGGGCTGATTTAGCTAAGTGCCAACTAGATTGTGGCTAAAAATGGGTAACTGAGATGGTAGTATCAGCATGCCTGGAAGAACCCCAAGATTTGTCCTTCCTTCCTTCCTTCCTTCCTTCCTTCCTTCCTTCCTTCCTTCC
>JAXCMG010000050.1:11399063-11419760 GCA_034642415.1 Podarcis siculus | reverse complement strand
TCCTTCCTTCCTTCCTTCCTTCCTTCCTTCCTTCCTTCCTTCCTTCCTTCCTTCCTTCCTTCCCTCCTTCCTTCTCACGGTGCAAGCTAAAGTCATGACAGGCAAAAAACCCAGGTCTCTTGCTTGAGAACACAAAGTGATCAAGCTCAAAAGTAGTGGATGGTTGTATTCTTATAAGGTCCTTTTTACTTCAGATTTGATGAATTCCTGCCATTCCTTTTACAAAACCACATTTACCGGCCTCCTTCTCATTTTCTTTTTTTCTCTCTCTTTCCAGACTCTCTCCGCAGAGCTGCAAAAGCTTCATGCGGATATTGGTGAGAAAAAGGATGACCTTCTGAGGTCCATTGCCTCTGCTGGTGGTAACGCTGATAGATTCTCCGAGTGTTTTAGCAACTTGCAGTCGTGGCTGCAGTCGACCCAAGCGGCTGCCTCTTCGAGGAGCAAGTCCATAAAAGCTGAGCTGGACCAGTACAGTCAATATCAGGTACTTCCCAATTGTATTCCTTTCCATTCTCTGGTGCCCATCTAAGTTGCATCTCACAAGAGAGAGGCATGCCATATTTCTGCAATCCCCCCACCCCCATTAAATGATGTTGCACCAACTTACATTATGCACAATCAAATTTGGGGGGCTCTTCAGGAAAGCACGGGCCTCTTCATTTGAAATCATATAATATGAGACTTGATTCTGTAATTTGGGGTACGTTCATTGGGTTTTATGGACACATTACATTTAACAACTACCGGGGAACCTCGGTTTTCGAACGTAAGCCATTCCAGAAGACCGTTCGACTTCTGAAATGTTCGAAAACTGAGGCTCAAAGGGCTGTTGGCCATTTCAGTGGAGAGAATCGAAAAACACGCAGTGGAAGCCGTTCAAGGCGCGTTCAAAAACGGAAGCATTTATTTCTGGGTTTTCGGCATTCGGGTTCTGAAACGTTCGACTTCTGAGACGCTTGAAAACCGAGGTAATAATAGTAGTAATAGTAGTAGTACTACTACTACTACTAATAATAATAATAATTTATTATTTGTACCCCGCCCATCTGGCTGGGTTTCCGCAGATGGGCACATTAAAACTTCCCTTCAATCTAAATGTCAGGTAGTTGTTTATCTCTTTGACATCTGATGGGAGGGCGTTCCACAGGGCGGGCGCCACTACCGAGAAGGCCCTCTGCCTGGTTCCCTGTAGCTTTGCTTCTCGCAATGAGGAAACCGCCAGAAGGCCCTCAGCACTGGACCTCAGCGTCCGGGCAGAACGATGGGGGTGGAGACATTCCACTGTATGTAACTTTTGGTCGCTGTCTGAAGGCAGCCCTGTTTCAGGAAGCTTTTGACGTTTGATGTATTTTGTATGGTTGGTTGTTTTCCCCTCTGTATTTTGTTGGAGGGGTAACCCAGTCAGATGAGCAGGTTATAAGAAAATTACTATTATTATTATTATTATTATTATTGCACTCATATGGATATTCAGCAGGCCTTAGAGGTGGAACAGATCTGTCTGGTGGCTAGGAGACGAAACTACAATTTCACTATGCATACACAGAGACACACACACACCCTGCCCACAAAGAAGCTTGCCTGGATTAGTCTCAAATTTGAGACAGTCCTTCATTACCGCTGAGCTAAATCATATCTCCTGTAGGGATGATTTAATCCTTGACCTCCCTAATGGGCCCAAGCCTGATGCAGATTAGTCAGTGATTACAAAAGTGGGCATCATTTTATTTTATTTTTATTTCATTACAAGAACAGGTAATTCCAGGACACACTCTCTCTCTGTGCATATGTATGTATTTAAAGAATGATGCTGATTAAATAGCCCGGTTGAACTGCAGTTTAATTATCCTTTCATTCTGTATCGTGTACCTCTGGGTTCACTTCGGTTTTTCGCTTGTCCCCGTCACAGAATGAAATCAGGCGATTGTATGGTAGGTTGATTATGAAAAAATCCTTGCTGCAAGAGTCCTTCGGCGCAACGAGCGAACACAGTATCTCCGAACAGCTCCAGGTAATTAAACAGGACATATGAATATAAGGCACAATCACTCGACAATTTTACCTAATTTCTCTTATTTGCGGTTTTGTTTTCCAAAACTGAGCTACGCTTTTGTTTCCCCCCTGAGCTTAATGGTAACAGTAATGACCGTGTTTCAGGCCAGTTTCGGGGGGCAGTAGCGGCCTGTAGGGTTGTGCGGACAGAGTTTCATCGCTGTCCTGTCTTCTCAATGCCAGTTATCAAGAGGTTGTGATGGCGATCAGGCACCTGCTGAAGACCTGTTCGTTTAGGAAGGCAGTCATTTACGGAAGATCAGCTCTGCATCTGATGAATTAGTTTCATTGTTTTTTAAAATTTGTAGAGATGGTTTTATTGTTTTAGAGCAGTGTGATTCTCAAACTTTTTTCTGCGGGCCACACTTTCAAAACAGAAATTTGCTCACGCCACACACAGAATTTTTTTTAATGATGAGAAGTATATTGGAAAACGTTGGGATGCGGGTGGCGCTGTGGGTTAAACCACAGAGCCTAGGACTTGCCGATCAGAAGGTCGGCGGTTCGAATCCCCGCGATGGCGTGAGCTCCCGTTGCGCAGTCCTTCTCCTGCCCACCTAGCAGTTCGAAAGCACGTCAAAGTGCAAGTAGATAAATAGGTACCGCTCTGGTGGGAAGGTAAACGGCATTTCCATGCACTACTCTGGTTCACCAGAAGCGGCTTAGTCATGTTGGCCACATGACCCGGAAGCTGTACGCCAGCTCCCTCGGCCAGTAAAGCGAGATGAGCGCCGCAACCCCAGAGTCGGCCACGACTGGACCTAATGGTCAGGGGTCCCTTTACCTTTACCTGTATTGGAAAACAAGAATAAAACTCCTAGCAGTGCTGGATTTGTGATTCTGGATCACAAGTAGGATTGTCCTCAGTATCGCTTGATGCTCTCATTTTAAAAAGATATCCATATTCTCCAAATAAAATAAAATAAAATTGATACTATACTACACTGAAATGTTTCTTTGATTGTCCTTGAATTTTCCCACCTCACTTGCCACCCTCTCCTGCCCACACCCTTTGAGAACCTCTGTTTCAGCAGTTGGTGAGCTGATTTTATCATTTTATGAGCTCATATTTCTGTGGCTTTTTATTCCATTTCTACCATGAGCACTGCTTCACGGAATTATAGAATTGTAGAGTTGGAAGGGACCTCGGGGATCATCTGGTCCAGCCCCTACAGCGCAGGAATCTCAGCTGAAGCATTCAGCTCAAGCATCAATGCTGTGAAGCGTTTTATAAATTGGTTCAATGCTAATAATAGTATAATGCATAACTTTGGCCTTGAGGTTCTTTTAGGTACAGTCATAGCTCGGGTTACAGACGCTTCAGGTTGCGTTTTTTCGGGATACAGACGCGCCGAAACCCGGAAGTACCGGAACGGGTTACTTCCAGGTTTCGACGGTCGTGCATGCACAGAAGCACTAAATCGCGCTTTGCGCATGCACAGAAGCACCGAATCGCAACCCGCGCATGCGCAGACGCTGCGGGCTGCAAATGCTGCGAGTTGCAAATGTGCCTCCTGCACGGATCACGTTCGCAACCCGAGCGTCCACTGTATACAAATTTTTTTGCGCTTGCGAAAAAGGCACAAAAGACTAATCCTCTCCTGGCAAAAAGAGTCACAGCAGCAGCTGGCTTTCTAGGCTACACTCTACACTCCTTTGAACAGTGAACACAAGTGGTGCGTTCCAACAAGACTGTAGCCAAAAGCGTATCTGAGAAAGGAGAAGGGGCTGGACCAGCCTGCCCATTGAGACACCAAAGCTGGTATAAGCACAAAAAAGCTACAAAAACCAAGAGGGGAAGGAGTCCATATGCTTGGGCAGATACCTCCTCAAGGTATGTAGAGGTACAAAAAAGTTTTTGGCAGGAACCAAGGAGGCAACTCTCCTCTCCAGAATGGCCCAATGCAGACTGACCCTGCTCAGCAGACACAAAATATTATTTTGTTAGTTATTGGAGAAAAGGGGAAACAGACTATGAAGGAAGAGCGTATGCCCTGTTGCTGGAACACTGATGAGAGAAGCACTCCAGTTGGCAAGATTTTGTTGGCATGGCCACTAGTAGATTAAGATGATGTTCCTTTTTCTAGACAAAAACCCACTCTGGTGATGACACTTGGATTTACTAGATGTGATTTTTGTTGTCCATTTCTCTCCTTCCTTCCTGTTTGTGTTTGGGGCTACAATTTCATCCCTCTACTTGACAGGTGTCATTTGCAAGTTTGTTAAGCACTGTTTGGACCTTCAGCTGACTAGAAATACAACTGCTGCCAATGAGCATAGCCTTAAACTCAAATCATCTCATTCTTTCATTCAGAGGCTGGACGCCCATGAGTTGGAAATGCAAAACTTTGAGATGCAGACTGCTAAACTAAGAGGTCATGTCCCTGTTGCCCTAATCCATGATGTGCATAAACTAGAGGTAAAGACTCCTGAGTAAATAACATGCGTGTAGTACTATCAGTATCTGTGGAATTGAACAGCATTAAATACAGCTGGTCCCAACATTAAGGGAATGCTGGGTGGGCCAGAAAAGATAATTGCTAAAAACGAATGTGATCAGTTATTTGAAACATGAATGGTTATTTGAAAAGTGTGTTTCCTAGAACATTAAATGTTGCAATACTTCCTGGAAAAGGCCTCTAAATTCAAGCAAACAATGCCGTTAATAAGCAGCCTGGCCCTGAACCAGCAATTGATGACTGCAGATTTACACCAGCAAGTTCAATGAGTGCTGGGATGAGAATAGCAGTGTAGTGGAGGGTACATATTCATAAGCGATGGATCTACATACCCATTCAGGCCCAGGAGATGGTTTCCAGGCACAGGAGAGACTGCTTTGCAGAACCGGGACACATATATGATTCCTTGCTGAAGGTTTGGCTTAACTACTTCAGCAAGCTGGCTTTACCAAAGCTCAGTGCTGATAAAGATTTGGCTGCGTGCCTACCATTCTGTTGCCTTGCTGGAGTTGACATGGCTGCCTGTTAGCAGCTACAGGAATCGCAGCATGACAACAACCTTACCTTTTACATATATAGGAAGATACCATAATTTGAAAATAACCTTTCAGTTCTTGGCTAAAAGCACCCGGGAGTCTTATTTAACTTCACTTTAAGCCTTCAATCTTTTTTTTTTAAGCAACTTCATAATGAAAACTTAGGTGTACTTGGAAGTAAGTCCCACTAGGTTCAGTGGGGCTTGCTGCTTGTTAAGTGTAATTAAGATTGCAGTCTTAAGGCCAAATCTTTTCCTTACTCACATATGATGATCTCACGCCAGAAAGCTTTCAGGGTAGGCAGCACTAGGATTGCCAAGAGAGGGGTCATTTTTCTGTTTGTTGCAATACCTACGTAGGAAAGGTGGGCGGGGGTGGTTAGACATGGCTGCCTGAAGACACCTGAGGAGCCTTCAAATAGTGGTACCCGGCGCAGCACACCTCTCACTGGCACTTTCCTCAGAAGGAGCCGCAGCTCCGTGGCAGAGCATCCTCTTTGCACACAGATTCAATCCCTGACAACTCCAGGTAGCACTGGGGATTGTCCCTTGAGAGCTGCTGCCAATCAGAGTTGGCAATACTAAGTAGATGGACAAATGATCTGACTTGGCATAAGGCAACTTCCTATGTTCCTATAAATTATATCTGAAGGAGCATCTTCACCCCCATCATTCTACCCGGACACTGAGGTCCAGTGCTGAGGGCCTTCTGGCGATTCCCTCACTGCGAGAAGCCAAGTTACAGGGAACCAGGCAGAGGGCCTTCTCGGTAGTGGCACCCGCTACAAAGAGAACAACAACTACCAGACTTTTAGAAGACATCTGAAGGCAACCCTGTTTAGGGAAGCTTTTAATGTTTGATGTATTACTGTATTTTAATATTGTGTTGGAAGCCGCCCAGGGTGGCCGGGGAAGCCCAGCCAGATGGGTGGGGTATAAATAAATTAATATTATTATTATTATTAAGGCCAGGGGCATTTGTCTGGAGATGACTGGTCCTGGGGCTAGTGACTACAGCTCTTGGCTTGACCAGTGTGATCAACAAAAGATTGTAGACTACAGTCATACCTCGGGTTGAAGTTGCTTCAGGTTGAGCGCTTTCGGGTTGCGCTCTGCGGTGACCCGGAAGTAACGGAACGTGTTCCAGAATGGGGCTCTGGAACAGATCCTGTTTATATCCAGAGGTACCACTGTATTAACGACGTATCATTATATCTACTGGGCTAAGCTCTGGTTGCTAGTCAGATAATTTCAACACAAACAACCGAATGAAACACATTGATTAGAACTTGTTTCAATTCCAGGATGTGTTAGATGACCTTTGGGAGATCCTGCAAGACAAACAGAAGGAGCTGACCTCTCCATTTATTAGCGAGCAACAATATGAAGCTTTGCTGCAGGGATTAGCTGAGCTCTCAGATCTTGGGCGAGAGAAAGTTGCTCAAGAGATTAAGCTAAAAGCTACCAGTCGAACTACTTTACAGTTTCATCTACAAAACCACAAGGTACTGGCTTTCTGCTCAAATAACTTGAGGTACTGTGATTTCCCCCCTCTCCATTTCCAGATAATATTTATGGATTCCTATTACTCCTTGAGATTAGTAGCAAACAAAAATCTGAAGCAAAGTATTAGAGATGGGAGATTGCCTGGGACTTCTGACCTATTCCACCCTGAGCTCTTTGGAAGTAGGGAAGGAAGGATCTGTCAGTTTTTTTCTCTCCGTTTCTGATTTTCCCACTCTTAAATTCAGTTCTCCACATTTCTGCTGCAGTTTGCAAGTTGTTGTTTTTTTACTCCTTATGAAAATCATTCTGCATTTTAGTGTGATTTTTTGTATTTTCATTTAGCAAAATTGATATACCACCTGATTGCAAACAAACCTCTTCAGTGGTTTGCAAAATTAAACATTAGAATTCTCAATAGTGGAGTTTTGGCTAATGTCGCACATTTTTGTAAGCATTTTATCCTGTTGCAATGCTATTTTTCCCTGATACAGTCATTTTTATGCACGTTTACCCCAAATACATTCATTTTTGTAAACATTGTTTGGTTGTGAAATTCGGATGAGGGCAAATCTCGAAGGATGGCTGCGTTGTGGTTCTCAAGTCTCTTCTGGAAGTGTGTATTTGATACATTTGGCTGTGAAAAGCGAACTGAATCTAATCTCGCTCCCATCCCTGTGATGGGAGAAAGCAGTATGTGAAACGAAATGTATAAGACTACGTGAAGCACTTCCCACAGAGCAGTAAAATAAGGGAGAGCTTAGCTGCATTTCATGTTTATTGCCCACTTTCAGCTCTTAACGTAATTGTCATCACAAATGAGCAAAAGTATTTTGTGGGGTGGGGTCTGCCTGTGCGTATTGCAATGTGGATAATCAGAAAAATCCAGCCGTTGCTGTAATTACTTTGCCAGACGTAAACTACAGCCCTGCTAATGAAGATTAGTGTTTACAAACTGCCCAGGAGAAAGATGGCACAAACACGAAACGATTCCTCCTTGGCTGTTTTGAATGTTAAGTTATGAGAAGCAGTTAGTCAGGTCTGCTTCTGATCCGACGAAAGAGGCTGCAATTTTACCTCTTCAAAGTAGAAAGTGGTGCAGGTGGGCAGGAAAGGAAGATGCATTGCAGATGAAAATACAGCTTTGTATGGGGCATTAAGGTGAAAATGGTTCTCCATATTGATCAAATAGGGGGAAAGCCTGCAGCTCAACGACTGAGCGTCTTGTTTATTTATTTTATTAAATTTATATGTCACCCTTCCTCCCCAAGAATCGCAGGAGGCCAAACCAATATAAAATTTAAAAACAAAGCAAAAACAATTTTAAAGCAGATTTAAAACATTCTGAAACAATTACAGTTTTAAAAAAAACCATCTAGAAGTAGTTACAGTTAAGAACCTTTTAAAGTAAATTACAATCAAAACATTCTTCCATCCGGTGATCTGGAGGTTGCCAGGAACGTTTGGGTAAACAGGAATGTTTTTAGATTCTTCCTGGAAGGTGATAATGATGACAGACAGGCACACTTCACTAAGGAGAGCTTTTCACAACCAGGGAGCCACCACTGAAAAGGCCCTGTCACAAGTCCCATGTTCAGTCTACAGGTAGGGCTGGGAAACCTGGAGAACTGCTGCCAGTCATTGGAGACCAAGGAGGGAGGACCTGCTTCCCTCCAGATGTTGTTGGAACACAGTGCCTGCCATCCTTGACCATTGGCCGTGCTGGTGGGGGCTGATGGAAACTTGAATCCAAAAATGTATTGGAGGGCTGCAGGTTCCCCATCCCTGCTGTAGACAAGACTGAGCAGGATAGGCCAATAGTCTGACTTGGTGGGAGACAGCATCTAAACATTTACATTTGTGGGCTTGCATTACTAAGCCAGAGATTCCTTATATTTGCCCAACTGGTATGTTTGCTGTGCGTGTTCAGTGGATCTGAGGCTCGCAAAAAATATGTGGCTCTATTTTTTTTTTAATTAGTGATGGCCAGATCACCCGTCCCCACTAATTTGTAATACATTTAAGCAAACAAAGCTTTCTTCTTTTCAAAATTGAGAGAGCACAACGGGACCCAATCCCCCGTCAGCATCCCCTGCAAACGCCCAAACGTCCTCCCACTGCCCAGCTAACCCTCATCTTCCAAATCCCCTCCCTCCTGCCTGATTATCCGGCTCCTCCTTCAGCACCAGCAACAAGAAGAAGGGAGAAAAGTCTCCTGTAAGGTCACAGTTTTTTGTTTCTTTAAAATGTGAATTCATTGGTTTATCCTCAGTGCGGCTTTCCTTTTTAAATCCAGAGCTTTTTCTGCAACAAGGCCCACAGGCAGCTGGTGCAGATGTGTTCCGAAAAGATGGCACCTTCAGCGTTACATGAGAGAGGGAAAGAATGGACTCAGCTGGTAGAGGAAAACCAATGTTTGGAACAGCAAGCAGTCCAGCACGGAGCCTATTTGGAAAGACTGTTACAGGTAAGGGGCTTGTGGTGTAGAAATATGTCTGTACCTTTTATCATATGTGGTGGTCATGTAAAGAGATGAAAGCTTTCTGGAAAATGATATATAATGAACTTTTAAAAATGTTGAAATATGCATTTTTTTAAAAAACCAGAAGCTTTCCTATTAGGTATAGTTGGTGGAGAAATACACAAGCAGGATAAAACATTGTTTTTATATGCGACAAATACGGTAAGAATGTTATTGGCCCAAAGATGGAAGCAAGAAGATCTACCAACGAAAGAAGAGTGGCAGATGAAATTAATGGGCTATCCAGATTTGGCAAAACTGATGGGAAAAATCCAGAACCAGCAGGACCAGGCTTTCCAGAAAGATTGGAACAAATTTATTTTATATTTGAAAGACAACTGTAAACAATTAGCGTCGCTAGTTGGGCTACAGGAAGCTTTGTAAGGATAACTTTATTACAGTGGTACCTCAGGTTACATACACTTCAGGTTACAGACTCCACTAACCCAGAAATAGTACCTCGGGTTAAGAACTTTGCTTCAGGATAAGAACAGAAATCGTACTCCGGCGGTGCGGCAGCAGGAGGCCCCATTAGCTAAAGTGGTGCTTCAGGTTAAGAACAGTTTCAGGTTAAGAACGGACCTCTGGAACGAATTAAGTACTTAACCAGAGGTACCACTGTACTTATTGTAGTTAAGGAATAAATTATATAAGGATAAGATTTTGCAGGAATAAGAAATACAGGAAAATGCAATGTACAGTGGTACCTCGGGTTACAGACACTTCAGGTTACAGACTCCACTAGCCCAGAAATAGTACCTTGGGTTAAGAACTTTGCTTCAGGGTGAGAACAGAAATTGCGCAGCAGCAGTGGGAGGCCCCATTAGCTAAAGTGGTGCTTCAGTTTCAGGTTAAGAACAGACCTCCAGAATGAACTAAGTTCTTAACCTGAGGTACCACTGTATAGAGGCTAAGTTTGAAAACCATTAGTCGGGGAGGAGGGAAGGCACAGGCTCATGGAGCCAAATCTTTTATTTTTGGGAAAAGGTTGTTATGATGTTATGCAAAGAAAATAAATGTAAAAACCAATAAAAAATATTTTAAAAAGAAATACGTCTGTGGTAGACATGGTTCTTACACAATGGTGTTAGGAAACACCTAAATATAACGTGTTCTGCTAAAAATGCATTTCCTCCCCTAGGACTGGATCGCGTTTGATGACGGCTATGGGTCTTTCTGCCAAAAACTTGAGGCGTTGTCCTCCTCTGTGCCTTCTGTGGGTTTGGTGGAAGAGACAGAAGAAAGGCTGATGGAAAGGACTCAGCTTCTTCAGGTACTTGCCTGTCCCCCCTGAATCTTGTAACCCACCTTGTGCCTGTTGTCATCAATGGACTGAAACACCCTGTCAAATTTCGGGCAACCTCTGGAGCCCATGCAGCTGCCACATTCCCTCTTCCACTTTTGCTGCCTCCCTGCCAGGCCTGCGCTCTTCGAAGCTCACCTTTCTCCCCGTGTAAACCACGTTTGGTGAACTGGGGGGCATGACTGCGTTGCGGAGGGTGTGTGCTGAGAAGGGACCCCCCCCACTGTGCATGTGCGAATGAATAAACGTTTGAACAGTTCCACTCGCCACCAGTCGAAGCACCGCCCACCCGCAGCTCTGGCCACGCCCACAACCACGTGGCCCCTCCCCTGACCCATCAGCCCATGTGACCCTTCTAGCCCTTGGGATTATAGCAGTGCCCTAAGTCAGAGGCTCATTAGGATTTGGCGGTGCGTGAGAAAACGGTGGGGCTTTGTGGGGACCCAGCTGCGGTTGGCCTCATACTTCCAGGGAGGTTCAGTTTCCAGATAGTAGTAGTAATAATAATAATAATAATAATAATAATAATAATAATAATAATTTATTTGTACCCCACCCATCTGGCTGGGTTTCCCCAGCCACTCTGGGCAGCTTCCACAAAGACCAAAAATACACTAAGATGTCACACATTAAAAACTTCCTGGAACAGGGATGCCTTAAGATGTCTTCTGAATGTCAGGTAGTTGTTTATCTCTTTGACATCTGATGGGAGGGCGTTCCACAGGGTGGGTGCCACTACCGAGAAGGCCCTATGCCTGGTTCCCTGTAGCTTTGCTTCTCAAAATGAGGGAACCGCCAGAAGGCCTTCGGCACTGGACCTCAGCGTCCGGGCAGAACAATGGGGGTGGAAACGCTCCTTCAGGTATACTGGGCCGAGGCCGTTTAGGAAGCTGGAATGAAGAAGGCACCAGATGCTGGAGAGAAGGAGGGGCATTCAGAACCTTTTCCAGGAAAATTAAGCAGGTGGGCAATGCAAAGAAAAGGCTCTGAGGAAAATAGGGGGGGGGTGAGCCATCAATCAGCTCTAATGGTTTGAATAAGATGAACCAAAGAGGGCTGGGTGATGCAGGAAGGAATCAAAGCCCCTCTCCTTAGGAATATTGGAAGCTATCCTGTACAGAACCAGACCATTCATTCATCTAGCTCAGTTTTGTCTACTCTGGGTTAGTGCTGCCCTCTGGATGTTGTTGGACTACAACTCCCATCTTCCTCAGCCAATGGGGCCAATTGTCAGGGAGTTATGGGCATTGCAGTCCAACGACCTCTGGAAGGCTGCATGTTGCAAGCTACTGACTGTCAGCAGCTCTCCAAAATTTCCCAGGGAGAGATTCCCAGTCCTAACCTGGAGTTGCCAGGGATCAAACCTGGGATCTTCTGCAAGCTCTACCACCGAGCTACCATGCTCTTCCCTTCATTAACACAGAAGCCAGCATTTGGGGTGATAAATATAATTGCTATCAATTTGCTGCAGTCAAAACTTTGGTGTATCAATTCCCTGAAGGTTTTTGGTGGAAAACTAAAAGTTTTAATGTGTGATATTTTAATGTATTTTTAATCTTTGTTGGAAGCCGCCCAGAGTGGCTGGGGAAACCCAGCCAGATGGGCAGGGTACAAATAAATTATTATTATTATTATTATTATTATTATTATTATTATTATTATTATTATGCTGTTGTTATTATTATGCTGTTATTCCTTACCAAAACGAATGGCAAGCCTGAGACTAAAGCCAACAGCCTGTCACCCTGCCTCTCATTATAACTGCGTAATCTTTGTGCTCTTTTTCAGCAAATCAAAATGAAATTGGAAGAAGAGCAGGCCGGGTATTTTCAGGTAGTGAAGGAAGGGAAGAACCTGATGGGTTTCGTGAGCTGTCCTGAATTGCAGGTCCAGATTAAGAAGCTGGAGGACCAGTGGGCCTCCCTTTCCAAAAGAGTTGCCCATGAGCTACAGAGACTTGAAACTTTGCTCAGACTCTTGTCCAGGTAGGTGCGGTACTTTCCTACATTCCTCAGCCTAGTATTTTACAGTCACAGTAAGCCCTAAAAACTTGGGGAGTGGGCATTTTACATCATTCTCACCCATAGGCTTCACCTGCCATAAGGAAGACTGCCCAGCTGAAGGAATAACCCATTCCATAGGGACAAAAACACCTGGTTCTATTTTGTCCTTGTTGCTGTTTGAGAGAGGGGCATTTCCATCACGGCTGCTGCAGAGCAGTCATCGCAGCAGCAAGCAATAGCTCAATGTGACTGGCTAGAGGACGTTTATATTAACATTTCCCCTAATGCTTTTATTCCATCTTCACCTCTTGTGACATGTGGAGACTGCTATGGTCTTTCGTTTATTCTAATTGTAGCTTTGGTTGGTTTGTTTTCTTTTCTTTTTTTATATGATTTTTATTAAATTTTCTGTTTTACCTTTTCAGATAAATACTTTACATACTTAAGATATCAATGACTTCCCTTCTTCTCCTTCCATGGTTCATTTTACAGATCTTATACTCCTGCATATTTTACAAAAACGATACCAATTGGTTTTCCATTATTACATCCATCAAAACTTATTTACACTGTTGAATTTATCTTAATGCTGCCAGCGTTTTCAGCTGTACACAATTATTTCCCATATATTCAGTAAACGTTTTCAAGTCTTCTTTAAATGTATGTTCTTCTTCTTCCCTTAACGTATAGGTTAAGTCTACAAGTTGTGCATATTCTGTCAACTTAAGTTGCCAATCTTCTTTGGTTGGGACCTCGCTCATTTTCCATGTTTGACCTAACAAAACACTGTCCACAGTTGTTGCATGCATAAATAACCTTTTCTGACACCTGGGAATTTCAGTCTGAATTATCCCAGCTTTGCTTTGTTTTCGCAGCTACAACAGGGATTCAAAGGAGCTGGAAATCTGGCTGGGGTCTGCTCAGCAGCGCATTCGTGACTGGAAGGAGCAGTCGCTCAATGCCTCCCAGGACTTGAACACTGTCAGAAACAATATACGCGACTTTATTGTACGTGAAACAGTGTTTTTGTGGCTTACAGCTGAATTGATGTGCGTAGATTTGTTTGCACTGTTAAAAACACAGAAGTTGCCATGCTGAATCAGGCCAAAGTTCCATATAATTCCATGCTCATTGTCTTCAAGTAGTGGCTAACCTACCCCTGAAAGATATGTACCGTATTTTTTCGTCTATAAGACTCCCCCATGTATAAGACTATTTTGGGGGACTCAGATTTAAGAAAATAGGTGGAGACACTATCCATGTATAAGACTCCCCCTAATTTTGGACATTATTTTTTAGGGAAAAAACCTAGTCTTATACACAGAAAAATACGGTACTTTCCTTATTGTTTGTTTCCGACACTTAATTGGCATTTCATCTAGGAATTAATCTAATGCTTGTTTTTTTGAAGCCATCTTCAAAAACTCAACATTTTCTTTTCCCTGCCATTCAGTGGCCACGTTCAGACAATCATGTATCAGCCTAATAAGCCAAAATATGAATGAGACTAAGACTCCTACGTGCATCTGCCTCTCTCCTCTCTTCATGCGAGCAAGCAACCAAGCCAGAAAGTCATTTCCCATTGCATCTTATGTGGTTTCAGAACAAGCCAAGATATGAAACCTCCTAGTTGACTTCATATCCTGGCTTGTCCCAAGGCTGCTAACTGTAGTTTCCCAGTTCACACGCAACAGGGAACTGTGATTAGTTGAAGACGTCTTGTCTTGCTTGCTTGGTGTTAAGGGAGGAGCAAACCACAGCTCGAGCTCATTGGATGATTCTGAGTTCTGTGTATTGGTCAAGTTTGTTTTCTAATGTCCCTCCAGGGTAGCTTACTTTGGGTGATGTGTGGGGCAACAGTTCCCTGACACCTCCGTTCATGCAGGAAGTCAATAAAGCAGGGATGCAGCTGAAAAGGACAGGGAAGCCAGGAGCAAGTCCATTCCCACATTCCAATGGCCATCTGATCAACAGCCCAGGGGGAGGAAGTAAGGGCTGATGCTCTTGGCTCAAACAGCTGGAAAGAAATACCAGGGAACTGGCAGACTCTACACAATGACACATCTGGCTTGTCCCAAGGCTGCTAACCATAGTTTCCCAGTTCACATGCAACAGGGAACTGTGATTAGTTGAAGATGTCTTGTCTTGCTTGCTTGGTGTTAAGGGAGGAGCAAACCACAGCTCGAGCTCATTGGATGATTCTGAGTTCTGTGTATCAGTCAAGTTCGATTCAGACTCTACACAACGACACATCTGGTTTCCCCATTTTATCTGTGCATCTGCCCTGCACGGTATGCCAAACAGAGAGATGGTGCCAGGCTAAAGGTCACCTAGCAAGAGAAATGTCCGAGCAAGGATTGATTCTCTGTAATTTGGTTCTGTCACTGTGAACCACATCGTGGTCGTTCTCCGTTTATGGTAGTGTTTTGCGTGAAAAAGAGAGAATAGCTTTTCTCAGTTAAAACCGGCTCCATGATGCAATGCAGCCAACGTAGCTATTCTTCCCCTTCCCACAGTAAATTTATTTTCTTTCATTGAAAGTCATGCCCATGTGAAATTGTACTCCTAGGCATTTTCTACAGAGGTTGATGATAAATCTTCCTTGAAGTCATCAGTCGTAAGCACTGGCAATCAGCTCTTGATTCTAAAGCAATCTGATGCCGCAGTGCTGCGGTCAGCTTTGGCGACGTATGACCAGAGATGGGCTGACCTGATCGCTCAGTTGCCAAGCATCCAGGAGAAGCTTCTCCAGGTAAAAAAGCAAATCAGAAGCCCAAAACCTCCAGGCCTGAACTACCTTGATAGGCTGCTGTGGGTATTCATTGCAAAGTGCCGAATTATGTGGCCCAATCATTCTTGCATTCAGTGCCTTCTTACCAAAGCAAAATCCAGGTGTTAAACGCGACTGTTATTGCAGCCTCCTTAACCTTCTGTATGTGTCACTGATTGCAAGCATTTATATATAACTCAAGGATGCAGTCCATCAAAACAAGTGGGAGGCATGTGTGCTGAAGTCCCACTGAAATAATGTACTGCAAAGAGCCCAATGTCTCTCCTTCAGCTTTGCCTTGCAGTAATAATCTTGTCCTAAAAGTTAAAAGGGACGCGGGTGGAGCTGTGGATTAAACCACAGAGCCTAGGACTTGCCAATCAGAAGGTTGGCGGTTCGAATCGCCACGACGGGGTGAGCTCCCGTTGCTCGGTCCCTGCTCCTGCCAACCTAGCAGTTGGAAAGCACCTCAAAGTGCAAGTAGATAAATAGGTACCACTCCAGCAGGAAGGTAAACGGCGTTTCTGTGCGCTGCTCTGGTTCGCCAGAAGCGGCTTAGTCATGCTGGCCACATGACCCGGAAGCTGTACACGGCTCCCTCGGCCAATAAAACGAGATGAGCGCCGCAACCCCAGAGTTGGTCACGACTGGACCTAATGGTCAGGGGTCCCTTTACCTTTACCTTTAAAAGTTAAAAATGTACACGCTCTTCCTATACTTGGTTCCCGCTTGCCAACTCATGCATTTTTAAAAAAGTTTGTTCCTGCTTCAAAATGTGTGAGCCTTAGGGATCGTTCATTGAGAATGTTGCTAGGCAATCTGAAAGGCCATCCTGATCCCTGCACATAGAAAACTAGCGTATTTGGGAGAAGGCTAGGCTACAGTCCTTTCCCCTGAAATGCTGGGTTTCTATGTGCCTGGAATTTATTTTTTGCTTGTTTGCACGGGGGAGCATTTTGTCTTGTGGGGGCCCCTATTGCAGCTTGAAACATAGAGTCAGGAAACGGCTAATTAAAGGACTCAATCCCTCCCTCCCTCAGTCTGTTCATGCATGCATTGCCTCTATCCACACTCACTTCCCATTAGCAGTAGACCTTGTATCTCAAACTAATCCATTTAGTTTTGTCTGGGTTTGGGTTAAGGGTCTTCTACAGTGTAAGAATCCATAGCCCCTCCTTGTAAACAGAAAGAGCGAGAGAGACCCAGAGTGACTGGGTCAGATGGATGGGGTATTAAGTATGACTGTTGTTGTTATCGCATCATTTCTGACCAGCTTCAGATGGCAAAGCTGCCGTCTCATGAGGCAATCGCAGAATTAATGGACCGGATGAACCAGATGGAGCAAGAAAGAAGAGCCGAAGCTACTGTGAATGCTCAGAGTCCCACATGCCAAGTGAAAGGCCTTCTTAAGAAGTACAAGGTGAGAAGAATGAGAGTCCTAGAAGCTGATTCACTTTGCCAGACAAGAATACAAGAGTCCAAATCCGTAATCGCATCTGCCTGGTGTGGCCTCTTCCAGTCACCCTATACCGTATTTTTCGCTCTATAAGACGCACCAGACCATAAGACACACCTAGTTTTTAGAGGAGGAAAACAAGAAAAAAAATATTCTGAATCAAATGTTTTTGAAGAGGAAGGAGGATCAGGCTGAGGAGCCACCGGTCCGTCCGCCCCTTTGGGGAAGCTGGAACTGCTGGCCACCTAACAGTATTGTCACTGCTTGGGGGATCGGAGGAGGCAGGTGAGACGAAGTGACACTCTTCAGTGAAGCGGGAGGAGGAAAGGAAGGGGCTCTGTAAGGGCTCCCTTCCTTTCCTCCTCCCACTTCGCTGAACAGGTGCTGCACTGCTCTGCTGAACCCTCTTGGTCTGCTGGCTTCCCAGCGAAGCAGGATGAGGGACGGAAGGGGCTCCATAAGCTCTCCCTTTCGTCCCTCATCGTGCATCGCTGTGAAGGCATCACAACAAGAGGCGCTGCGCAGCTCTCCCTCTTGCTCTGCTGGCTTCAGCGAAAGCTGCGCAGCCTCCATTCGCTCCATAAGACACACACACATTTCCCCTTACTTTTTAGGAGGGAAAAGGTGCGTCTTATAGAGCGAAAAATACGTTAATTGGGGTCTGACTGTCTGAGCCCTGTCATGAGCACAAGGAGAGCTTTGCTGAACCCCTGGGGCGAAGGGTGCCTTGCATTTTAGGAATAAAGGCCACTGCCCAAGGATGCCTTGCTTTCTTCCACTTGTGGCATCTTCCTGCTTTTGCCTTTTTTCAAATCGCAACCTCCGCCTGGAGATGCCAGGGATCGAACCTGGTACCTTCTGCATTCAGAGCGCATGCTCTGCCACTAAGCTGCAGCTCTTCCATCTGGTACTGTGCCACTTTTTGCCCAGAAATGCTTTTGCAATGGGTCTCCAAACTCCCACCCCACTTACTTCACAATGCCATACAAGGCTCTTCCGCCACCTGTGAATGCACTTGGTAGCAGTAACATTCCATCATAGCAGAGCAGCCCTAAATGCACATTAAGTCCACACTAAGATAGATTCTCATGCATATGGAAGCCAAGAAGAAAATGCCATCTTTGCCCAGATGGATTAGCGAGCTAGCAAGTGCATTAACCTACAAGCCCACACTTTTTAAGCATTAGCAAAGGACAAACATTCACAGAGATTATGGGTCATAGTTCTTCTGTGCGTTAACACCATTTCAAATGCCATAAAAGTAAGCGGTAATGGCGTTTTCTGCGTGGGAAATGCCCTTTTCCTTTCCTGACAGGGTTGTATTTACTTTTCTAGGAGTACGAGATGGAAATGAACTTCAAACAGGGGGTAGTAGATTATGTTAACCAGTCGCTGCTGCAGATGACAACGTGCGACGTCAAGAACAAGCGTTACGAGAGGACGGTGTTTGCAGAGCGTCTTGGTGAAATGAATCTGCGGTGGCACCGGTTGAGAGGCTCTCTGAGCGGAAAGGTTTGTCCGTCCTTTGCAGTTCTTTTGCACAGAGAACGAGTCCTGTGGATCCAGAGCGGCACAAGGAGAAGTCTAACACAACTTCCTCTCCAGTGCAGCCCCCTGAAACACTGTGAGGCAGGGCCAGCCCTTTCATTAGGCAGACAAATAGCTGCCTCAGACAGCAGATTTTGGGGTGTCCTGAAAGGGCAGGAAATAGTTTATTTAATGTGCTCCTATTTGTATTTTTTAGGGATGCGGGTGGCCCTGTGGGTTAAACCACAGAGCCTAGGACTTGCCGATCAGAAGGTCGGTGGTTCGAATCCCCGCGACGGGGTGAGCTCCCATTGCTTGGTCCCTGCTCCTGCCAACCTAGCAGTTTGAAAACATGTCAAAGTGCAAGTAGATAAATAGGTATCGCTCTGGCGGGAAGGTAAACGGCGTTTCCATGCACTGCTCTGGTTCGCCAGAAGCGGCTTAGTCATGCTGGCCACATGACCCGGAAGCTGTGATTTTCCACCTGTCAGGTCCCCTGCTTCTTCCCAAGGTGTTCCAGCTACTGGATTGGGAGGGGGGGAGCCGGAATGGTTGAGATGAGGGAGTTGCCGTCCACTGAACCAAAGTGCAGGGTGGATTTGATTTAAATCAAATTGATTTAAATCACTGGTCGGTAAGACTTGATTTAAATCCTTTTTTTTTTTACAGAAAGACTCATTCAAGGTGGTATAATCTTCATATTTACAACCAGATGAAGGTTTCATTTTTGGAATAATAATTTTTCAGAGTAGTTTTTACAGTTGTATCAAAAATTACTGATTTGGTTATACTCTTAGAAATAGATAATGATGAAATTATTGTGAGGATTAATAAGTGAAGGGTCTGTATTTGGACAACTTTTCTGCTGTACTTTATTGGAAGGAGAAAAATAATCATTTCCTTAGTAACAAACTTAAACAATTTATTTAACTAAAACAATAACATTATAGCATATGCATCCATGTTTGTTAACTGATGTGGTTAAACAAACACAAAATCCGTAGACTGAGTTTTAGCACACATGAAAAACTTAAAACAAATTCTTTTTTTCCTGTTGAATAGCCTTTGGACTATAATGTTACTTAAATAGAAATATGTTTAGAAAGATTTTTCCTCCAAAAGCATTTTATTTAAAAATCCAATCTAAATTTAAAAATCTGATTTCTTTATTTTTAATCATTGGTTTTTATCCACCCTGCCAAAGTGCCTTCCATCAGCAGAGAGGAGACGCTTAGGCAAAAGCCCAGATGCCTTTCTGTCCTCTATGAATCAAATCATCCTTACATTTCCACGCTGGAATCTTTGCAGATAAAGGAACTGGAGCACATTTTGGAATCCGCAGGTGAAAAGGAGAGCAGAGCCCAGGCCCTGGGCAGCTGGCTAGAAGCACAAAGCAGAAGGCTCAAGCAAGCAGGGAAGCCAGCAAGTTCCATTCTTGCCCAGGACACGGCGCAAGACTGCAAGGTTAAACCTTTGTTCTCGTTATTGCATTTGGGAAGTCCAGATTCACATGATTTACTGCATCTGACCCTAAAAAATTCCACTTTCCTTCCAGACTGCTCAGGGCAGTGTATATGGCTCTTCCTCTCCCCTGCCCATGCTATTTTCACAAGAGCCCTGTGAGGTAGGTTAGGCAGAGATCATAGTGACTAGCCCAAGGACAATGAGTTTCATGACTTGGGTGGGGATGCAAGCTCAGATTTCTGTGTTCCTATTCCGATCCACACTGGGTGGACTTGGTTCAGAAAGATGGCTTGTAAACCAATACTCTTGTTGAATGATAAGTAATAATAATCACGAAGACGGGTTGTTGGATTTTTTACTTTAGAGAAAAAGTCAGGAATAATAATTTATAATAATACCACTCTGGGTGGCTCCCAACAGAATATTAAAAAGACAATAAAACATTCAAACATTAAAAACATCCCCAAACAGGGCCACCTTCTGATGCCTTCTAAAAGTCAGAAAGTGTTTATTTCCTTGACATCTGATGGGAGGGCGTTCCACAGGGCGGGCGCCACCACTAAGAAGGCCCTCTGCCTGGTTTCCTGTAACTTCACTTTGACATGATGGAACTCTCTTACCACTCACGGGCATCCAATGAAACTGAACGTTGGAAAGTTCAAGACAGATAAAAGAAAATCCTTCTTCATGCAGCGCATAGTCGAACTATGGAACTTGCTCCCAGAGGAGGCAGCGATGGCCACCAATTTAGAATCATAGAATCATAGAATCATAGAGTTGGAATAGACCACAAGGGCCATCGAGTCCAACCCCCTGCCAAGCAGGAAACACCATCAGAGCACTCCTGACATATGGTTGTCAAGCCTCTGCTTAAAGACCTCCAAAGAAGGAGACTCCACCACACTCCTTGGCAGCAAATTCCACTGTCGAACAGCTCTTACTGTCCGGAAGTTCTTCCTAATGTTTAGGTGGAATTTTCTTTCCTGCAGTTTGGATCCATTGCTCCGTGTCCGCTTGGATGGCTTTTAAAGAGGATTAGGGAAATGGCTTCTAATTATTATTATTATTATTATTATTATTATTATTATTATTATTATTATT
>JAXCMG010000050.1:11325714-11399053 GCA_034642415.1 Podarcis siculus | reverse complement strand
TTATTATTATTATTATTATTATTATTATTATTATTATTATTATTATTTATATCCCGCCCTCCTCAGCCGAAGCCAGGCTCAGAGCGGCTAACAACAATAAAAGTAACACAGCATTCTAAAATCAATTCAAAATCAAATTTATGGCAACCATTGGGCTAGAGTTCTGTGAGGATTACCAAAGGAGGGGGGCAGACTGTGCCTCAGCCAAAGGCCTGGTGGAACAGCTCCGTCTTGCAGGCCCTGCGGAAAGATGTCAAGTCCCACAGGGCCCTAGTCTCTTGTGACAGAGCGTTCCACCAGATCGGGGCCACGGCCGAAAAAGCCCTGGCTCTGGTTGAGGCCAGCCTAACCTCCCTGTGGCCCGGGACCTCCAAGATGCTTTCGTTTGAAGACCATAAGGTCCTCCGTGGGACATACCAGGAGAGGCAGTCCCGTAGGTACAAGGGTCCTAGGCCGTATAGGGCTTTAAAGGTCAAAACCAGCACCTTGAACCTGACCCTGTACTCCACTGGTAGCCAGTGCAGCTGGTATAGCACCGGGTGAATGTGATCTCACAGTGAGGACCCTGTAAGGAGTCTCGCCGCGGCATTCTGCACCCGCTGGAGTTTCTGTGTCAGTCCCACATAGAGTGAGTTACAATAATCAAGGCTGGAGGTGACTGTCGCGTGGATCACAGTGGCCAGGTCAGGGCGAGAGAGGTAAGGCTAACCACGATGGCTACGCAGCCGCAGGAAGCAATGCTTCTGAATGCCAGCAAGCCGATCTTGTGCTCTGGTCCTCCTTGTGGGTTTCCCATACGCATCTGGTTGACTACTCTGAGAACAGGATGCTGGACTAGAAGGGTCCAGCTCAATCTTATGCCTCCTTAACTGAGGTCTAGAGGATTTGTCTGCAAGGGCTAAGGTGCTCCAAGAGCGCATTTTGGACTGGTCAGCCAAATAAGCCCTTATTATTTCCCAGACAATAAGGATAAGCCACGTTTGCAATGATATTCCTTCCCTCCTAGGTAAGCCTTTTGTTTTTGTGTTATTGCCATGGTTACCCCTTTTCTCTCCCGTTGCAAAATAGTGGGTAGTTTTTGCTATTTATTCCCCGCAGTGTGTGGTTTTTTTTACTAAAGCGCTCTGGAGCCTTTTCGCGTGCCCCCCCCTCAAGCTGAGGGACAAGAGGGATTCATTCCAACCCGCCAGCAAGAAGCGTGGTGAATAAATAAAAGGACAGATTGGAACTCTCTTAGTGAGCAGGTACATTCACTACGGGAGAGAGGAAGGGGAAGGGAAAAGTTAAATAAAGCCAGGAAGAATGTTTCCACATCCTTGAAGACAACTCTTTATAATAATAATAAAAAAACAAGGGAAATGGGGGAAACTTACTTTTAATTCTCAAGCACTTGTATAAGCTTTGCAGGAAGATAAATGAATAATCGAATAGCCACTACATTTTACACTAACCCTATGCCTTGTATCATATATTCAAAATGAGCAACATGTGTTTATTTGCATGATTTATACTGATGATAGGGACGCGGGTGGTGCTGTGGGTTAAACCACAGAGCCTAGGGCTTGCCGATCAGAAGGTTGGCGGTTCGAATCCCCACAACGGGGTGAGCTCCCGTTGCCCAGTCCTTGCTCCTGCCAACCTAGCAGTTTGAAAGCACGTCAAAGTGCAAGTAGATAAATAGGTACCGCTCTGGCGGGAAGGTAAACGGTGTTTCCGTGCGCTGCTCTGGTTTGCCAGAAGCGGCTTAGTCATGCTGGACACATGACCCGGAAGCTGCACGCCAGCTCCCTCAGCCCATAGAGCGAGATGAGCACCGCAACCCCAGAGTCGGCCACGACTGGACCTAATGGTCAGGGGTCCCTTTACCTTTACATGCTGATGATAGGGAGGGCAAAGGATATCAAAATGCCAACCCCTCCCCCGATCAAATGCTGCTGTGCTTTCCACATTTCCTACGGAAACTTCTTCAGCCTTGCCATCCCAGGGTACAAGCCTGGGCAGTGCGTATGGAGGTCTTGGGCTGCCCAGACAACAAGACTCACTGATGTGGTCCAATGGAAAACCGAGCAATACATTTGGCACCAGCTTGGCTGCAGGAGTTGCTGGAAGGAGGTGTACAAAGTGCCTTAGGGACTCCAGTCTGGATTTGTGTAGGGTTTACTCCCTAGCCTTTTCTTCTCCAGCGGAGGTTTAGGGCCAGCGTTTTCTTTCTCGCAGATGGGCAAAGAAAATTGCTTACTGTAGCGAAAACTACGTATTGAAATGTGTATAGTAGGAGAAATTCCCTCCCCCCCAAAAATTCTATCCCGCCTTTCCTCCAAGAAGCTCAAGGTGGCATACATCATCATCATCATCATCATCATTTATTATTTATACCCCCCCCCCAAATAAAATCTGGCTGGGTTTCCCCAGGCACTCTGGGCAGCTCCCAAAAGAATATTAAAAACACAATAAAACATGGGATATTCTCCTCCCCGTTTTATCCTCTCAGCAACCCTGTGAGGTAGGTTAGGCCGAGAGACAGTGACTGGCCCAAGTCCAGTCAGTTAGTTGCCAGGCTAAGCAAGAATTTGAACCCTGGTCTCCCAGGTCCTAGTCCAGGACTATGACCGTAACACCACAAAGGGTCCCTGGGTTGTCCACAATCAAAGGGTTCCAAAACCAACCAGCCTCCCCAATTTGTGATTTGGTTTTGGGGTTTATTTTTCTTGTTGTCCGCTTTGCTTTTGTTTTGTTTGTTTTTAAGCCCTCTGTTCGTCACAGTCGGCACAGATTTCCTAGCATTGATTGTTTAGAATTAGAGCTGGTGTATGGTCCTGAAAGATGAGTTATGCACAGAGAAGAATTCTCATACTCTTCTGTTTCCTTTTTCCCAGGCACTGGAAAACCAGCTTGCAGTTAAATCTAAGGAGCTGGATGAGCTGAAGCAGAGTTACCCGGTTTTAGGAGGTGGTGCTGAGAATCCTGCGGGGGCAATGCCGAGAACCAGCAATTTAGATGAAATGAGGACCAGAGTTGCCAGCCAGGTTGATACTTTCTCCTCCCCCCCCCCTTTCTTTTTTTTCCCCTTCGCCTATGTCTAATATCTAAGGGACACGGGTGGCGCTGTGGGTTAAACCACAGAGCCTAGGACTTGCCGATCAGAAGGTCGGCGGTTCGAATCCCCACAACGGCGTGAGCTCCTGTTGCTCGGTCCCTGCTCCTGCCAACCTAGCAGTTTGAAAGCACGCCAAAGTGCAAGTAGATAAATAGGTACCACTCCAGCGGGAAGGTAAATGGCGTTTCCGTGCGCTGCTCTGGTTTGCCAGAAGCGGCTTAGTCATGCTGGCCACATGACCCGGAAGCTGTACGCCGGCTCCCTCGGCCAATAAAGCGAGATGAGCTCCGCAACCCCAGAGTCGGTCACAACTGGACCTATTGGTTAGGGGTCCCTTTACCTTACTATGTCTAAGATTTGGTGACTTCCTGAAGATTGCTCAGTTGACTCCTGCCATGCTAGGATCAGAAAATAGTAGTGAGAAAATAGATTCCCATGGGGAGGGGCCCCAGGGGGGCAAGGGGCTGTCTTGCCCAAGGACTGAGCTATGGACCCTCCCTAGTGGTCTTTTGGCAGCGATCAGACTTGTTTGCCTAGCCATTTACCAGTTCTACTAACTGCCATGGTTCCATGAATCGTGTTTGGTGCTGGCAAGCAGGGCTGTGCCAAATTTCTAAAATGGCAATAGAAAATATTTTTCTTAGCGATTTTAAGCTGCCATGGAATGAGAGCTCACAGCTGAGCTGTCTGTTCCTTTTGCAATTTAAAACCCTTCAGGCGCTGCTGAATCCGTGAGTTTTCCTGCTGGGGTGTCAGCAGCAAGTGTAAAACCCGGTGTATTTATTCCTGCAAATCATCCTCTAACCAGGTGTCCTGGAATGAGCTCTGCTAGAGCTTTGGCCTCAAATTAGGATGATAATGAAAATAATTCTAAAACTTTAATGCCATACACTGATATGTTTTTCCTTCCTTCAACATCTGGTTGGAAGCATGTGCTGTTCCCTCTGAAATCAGTTATATATTAATTTGTTAAATGCTTTAGAGTGTTTTTTTGTCCAGCGTGTGTTAGAACGGAAGCACTAAAATAAAACACTGAACAGTGGGTGTCTCTTAGTGTTTAACAGTGGGGTGCCCCCTAGACATTTTCCAAGTGTCCTGATACGTAATCTCAAAAGTGTACTTTGTGAAGCAGAAATGGCACCTGCTTGTCTAATCATGGGCCTGGTGTTTGCAGGTTGCACTGCTGAAGACCTCAACAGAGTCTGCTTTAGAGCAGTGGCGGATTTATGACCAAGCTTGGGATGAAGTCAGACTGATGCTTGCAAGAATTTTGTATTGCCTGGAGGTTAGCAAGCCTCCCGTAGTTACATTCGAGACACTGAAAACCCAGGTGGAAAATCTCCAGGTATGTTTCACATTTCTTGGGTCGTAAATGCTCCTCCTAAAAAGACAATGGACTACTTCAGATGCAACGCCAAGCCATGGTTTACTGGTATGTGATTGAGCCTTGATGGACTCCTAAACCCACACACTTAGCCTTATCCTGCCTTATTCCCTGCTTCCTAAGGCAAATAATACTGTCTCAGACGAAATGGGCAAACTATGGTTTGCATGGGCCGTGCAAAACTGGATTAGACACCAGGATCAGTACCTCATTTCCAAATGAGTTTGCAGGAAACTCACAAACCATGCTTTGTCCAGTTCACATTTCACCTGTTCACCTCATTCACATATCACCATGGTGTGTTTGAAGTCAAGGTGGGTTAGATCATCTAAATGCTGCACATACAGAATGCTGTGTCTTGCAATGAGGAATTCAGTGAGTTGACCTGTTCCAGACAGATGATTTTGGTCCTCCCCAAAACAAGTTAAAAGAAGCCTTACGTGTCCCTTACAATAGAAGCAAATTAACACTCTGGTCCACTGTCGATAATGGGAAAAGCTGCACTGAGGGTATGCACAACAAAACACACATACGCGTGCCAGGTTAAAACTTGGATGATAATATGCAGCCCTCACAGAGGCCTTGCTAGGGAGTGGCTGAAGGGGCTGGAGCACAATGTCTTTTCGTGCTGGGTCTTGGATCTTCTCTCCCCACCCCCCCTTAAGTGCAAAGTGGGTTAGATTCCCCCACTCTTAAGCCTGGAGGAGGGCAGGGGGAGTCTTTCTCACTACATTCCAAGTCTTTCTGGAGTTGGTGCAAGGTCTGGTAGATTCTTCTCCCTTCTCCAAGCTTGGGAGAAGCAAGTGAGTGAGATCTCACCAGAACAACAGCAGCAGCAGCAGCAGCACTTACTAATGGAAAGCTGGCAGCGTATTTGTGGCAGCTTAGAATTTTAAAATGTGGTCCCTTGGGGAAGAGAGATGCAGGTTAGCATATCAACAGCCGCCTCCTCAAATGCCTTTGCACTCACAACCAGCCATGTGGCATTTCTTTCCCACAGTCTCTTCAAGATAAAGCAGAGAGCAATGAAGAAATCTGGGCTAAACTCCAAGCTGCTGCTTGTAACCTGAAGAAGCTGTGTGATCCCTCGTTTTCTGAGATTATTGAACAGAAATGCAGAGAGGCACGCACAAGGTACAATAAGATTTCATTATTTTATTTGTTAACCATTCTGTTGTCTGGCCCCAGCAAGTCATTGCTTTCATATGCAGTGGCAATTGCGTGTCAAGAACCCCCAGGACACCCCCAAATAAAGACACGGTTCACACAACTTTATTGAATTACAGTACATGTGAGTGGTTGCTTAGGCATTGGTTAGCGACTATCTGTTCCCACTTAGAGGTAGGAACAGAACTGACAACCACAAGCCTGCGGAAGTCAGTAAGTGTAAACATTTTTGGGGAGAGGATAGAGCTGGGTGTCAGGCTCTCACCTCTCCCCAAATGCTCCCAGGGGCTCTTGCGTGGCCCTAGCCCCTTGCCAGGGGTTCGGACAAGAGCACTGCGAGCCCCTGGATTCCTTTAACGGAATACCCTTGCAGCAGCAGCATTGGAGGGGCAGGCACAGCCAACCACATCCCCTCCACCAACCAAAATTAACCAATGCCTAACCGCAACCTTAAGGAAATCAGCCCTGAGTGCTCACTGGAAGGACAGATCCTGAAGCTGAGACTCCAATACTTTGGCCACCTCATGAGAAGATAAGACTCCCTGGGAAAGACCCTGATGCTGGGAAAGATGGAGGGCACAAGGAGAAGGGGACGACAGGGGACGAGATGGTTGGACAGTGTTCTCGAAGCTACCAGCATGAGTTTGACCGAACTGCGGGAGGCAGTGGAAGACAGGAGTGCCTGGCGTGCTCTGGTCCAGGGGGTCACAAAGAGTCGGACACGACTAAACAACTAAACAACAACAACAACAAAACCACAACCTTAGAAGTTGTGATGATTTGCTATGCAGTAGGCAAAAAAACAAATGGCACCAGCCAATCAGCCAAATGGCAAAAATTCCTACCAGGCCCCTGCTCCAAAGCAGACGACCCCATGACAGGCATAGCAAGGTCAGCACAAACAAACCCTAAATATAGGGAGGGTGGGCAGGTAATCCGATGTGCGCAGCGAAAAGAGGAAGCTCAATGTGGCGCACAGGGAATAAATAGCACTCCCATCAATGAAACAATTTTGCAACATTAAATTCTCCCCAGCAACAGTTGGAGGTGCCCTATCAAATCCGTGGCCATCCATACTAGCCCGCCCAGCAATAGGGGATGTCATGGTTGCCCCCACCGCAACACGTGCTCTCCATGAAGGAGAACCCGCTTTGCTGCATACTGTTTAACTTTGAGCTGAGCAGGACAGTTCTATTGATGTCATCCTTGCTCTCCAGAATCAGAGTGGTTGTTCTGTGGGTAACCAACTCGCTGGTGGATACCCTTAAGCCAGTGTTTCTCAGACTTGGGTCCCCGGCTATTGTTGGACTACAACTCCCATCATCCCTAGCTAGTAGGACGGGTGGTCAGGGATGATGGGAGTTGTAGTCCAACAACAGGGAACTCAAGTTTGAGAACCACTGGCTTAAGCTGATCGCCACTAGCCCAAATAACCCAGTGATGTGGGGAGACGCCAACCATCGGTCAACATTCCAAAATGCATATTGGACAAGGGTTTTATTAGGCTAGTCAACGAGCCACAAAGTAGTGTGCAGCCTTTTGTATTCTGCAGAGATCTTCATCAGACTACATAGCAAACAAAGCAGCAGTGGGAGGGAGGGATGTTGGAGGAAAAAGCTAAAGAATGGTGAATCCATGGAGTCTTCATCTGCTGCCTGTCTCAGGATGGGATGTGGGAGGAGGAGAGAACAGTCAGACTGGACGCTTTTAGCTGCTGCCCAGGTTTCGGGGTGCTTGGAAAAAGGAACCTGCCATCGTTAATATCCTGCCTGTAGGAATATAAAATCCAGTCTTGCTCGCCCCCATCTCTACCCTTTGGTGAAACGCACAGACATAGCAACTGTGTGTGCTATGGCTTAGCTCTAGTTAGTGCAACAGCAGGGGAACTGAAGCAGCAATAGTTTTTACCATGAGTACCCAAACGCTTTGCACATTCATGCTTAGCCATAGTTTGGCTTACTGTTACGTGCGAACCAGGCCATTTAGTAGGCATGTCCAGATGCGCAGTAGAAACACAGTTGCCATGTTGTGTTCAGGCCTACACTCATACACCCTGGTCATATACAATTAATCACACCAAAAGATGAATATAATTAAGCAGTAAGACGAAACCTTTGTTTTAGAAATAGACAGTTTAATGGCAACTAAAGCAATACAGCAGACTAACCAGCATCACAACATCATATGCCCTGGCAAATAAAAACGGTTTGACCTTGATCAGAGCTTAAGCGAGATTCAGTCTCTAAAAGCCAGAGCTAGGCAGTTTATTCTCCAAGCCATCTTGATGGCTTAATGCATAGATTGGGAATCTGTGGCCCTCCAGATATTGCTGAACCCTAACACCTATCGCCCCCCAGCTAGCATAGTCAATGTCCAGATAATGATGGAAGTTGCATTCTTGCAACACCTGGAAGGCCAGTTTTCCCCTCTGTGATTTCCTGTGTGCTTCCTGTTTCATTTTCAAATTTGGTGCTCTCATCACTGGGGAAGCTAATCTTTGAAAGTCCCATCAGATGAGTTTGGCATCTTGTCTAAGGTTGGCATTAGGAGCCAACTAACTTCCTTTGAGGCTTCTGGCAAACATGCCGCACATGCAAAATATTGTGATCAGCAGCCTAGTGATGTGGCACATTTTAGCTCCATGCATTTATCTGCCTAAAGAAAGAAAAGAAGTCCCCTCCACACTTCAGAACACACGTCCATCAACCGTGGCGCGTGACGTTTTCCCAGTCTTATGCTGAGCAAGTCACTCAGTGCTCTTCCCTAGTATGAACGAACCATAGGAAGACAGGTAGACGTGCTCTTAAGGAAAGCGAGAGGTAATTGAAGTGTTTGCTATAATGCTGCATTTAATTTAATTTTTTCCCCTAGATGGACACTGATGAACAAAGAAATTGAAGATCACCTACACAAAGCACAAGCATCTTTACAACTTTGGGAATCTTACGTTGGTTTACATGCTGAAGTCATGGCCAAGGTGGACAAGTATGAAGAGCAATATGGTTCCCTTTTGGCAGATGTGGCTGCAGGTCATACGATGGACTTCCTTAAGCAGAAGGTTGAGGATGTGAAGGTAGGTTAATGGGATTTCCATGGTGTGGTTGCCTAGAAAGTGGGTGAAGAATAAGAAAGGGATGCTCTATCTGCGAGTGCAGAGTGTTTGAGGACCAGGACATTCGCAGAGAAAACAAAATGCTTGTTTACAAAGCTATTGTACTACCAACCTTACTGTATGCTTGTGAAACATGGACTACTTATAAACACCATCTCCAGCTCCTGGAAAGGTTCCATCAACTGTGTCTCCGAAAATTTTAACATATCACTTGGGAAGATAGGTGAACTAATGCCAGTGTACTGGAAGAAGCAAAGATCACCAGTGTTGAAGCAATAATTCTTCAACATCAACTTTGTTGGACTGGTCATGTTGTTCGGATGCCTGATTTTCGTCTTCCAAACAACTACTCTATTCCGAACTTAAAAATGGAAAGTGTAATGCTGGTGGTCAACAAAAAATGTAGTATAAACTACATATTAAAAAATATAGTATAAAGTATATTTAAAAATGTAGTATAAACACCAACAACTGGGCAACACTGGCCTGCGAGCGCTCCAATTGGAGAACAGCCTTTACCAAAGGTGTCATGGGCTTTGAAGACGCTTGGACTCAGGACGAAAGGGAGAAACGTGCTAAGAGGAAAGCATGCTTGGCAAATCCACACCGTGATCAACTCCCGCCTGGAAACCAATGTGGAAGGACTTGTGGATCCAGAATTGGGCTCCACAGTCACCTATGGATTCACTGTTAAAACAGTGTTCATGGAAGACAATCTTACTCAACTCCAAGTGATCGCCAAAGAAGAAGAAGATAAAAAGATCTCAGGGTGTGGAGGCAATCAGCGGTGGGTGCCAAATGGCCTTCCAGCCTTTGCATGTGGCCCTTGGAACTCTCCCCAGGTCACACCCCTCACCAGCCCTGTCTTGCAGCCTCCCTGAGTGTCTTTGCCAGGCTGCATTATAGAATCGTAGAATTGTAGATTTCGAAGGGACCCCTGGGGGTCATCTAACCCAACCCCCTGCAATGCAGGAATCTCAAATAAAGTGTCCATGACAGATGGCCATCGAACCTCAACTTCCTTCTTAAATTGTGGTGCCCAGAACTGGACACAGTATGGGTCACCAAGGCAGACTGGAGTGGGGCTATTCAATCCCTTGATTTGGGCACTATACTTTTGTTGATGCAGCCTAGATGCTTTGATGCTTTCTTCCCCTGCCCCAAGGTAAGCTTCTTGGGCTCAGGCCAAAGGTGTCAGCAATTTTGTCTGATCGGGACCCTTCTTTGCCTTAAGTGAACTGGTCGGCACCGCAAGCCTCAGGGAAAGTGTTTCATTGTCTTCTTGAACAGAAGGCCTCAGCAGAACTCACCAGTAGCTCAGAGATGGAAGGATTTCGGCTCTCTTCTAAAAATGGAAGTGGCTTTTTACGATGCAGTTTTGTATCTCTTGCTGACAAAGAAAACCCAGGATAATTTTGTCATAAATGAAGCAGCTATTAAATCCACCCGGTGCTAATAGCCCTTTCCCGATATCGGTGGAGGAGAGCCAAACTATTCTTCTTCCTTTTGTGAAGAATAATACCAGAGAGAAAACCCTAATGGACGGGGAGGTATGTTACACCCCTTGTCAGTTGTGAATGACTGCTAGGAATCCAATTGGGCACTTGACGTGCTTTTAATCCTAACCCTTTCCCTGTGCTAACAGTTTTAGGTGAGATTGAGGACTTGTGTTAAAGTTATTCTTGCGTTTTCCCTCCCGTGAGCCGATAGAAATGTGTTTGTGCCCTTAATAAATTGTATGCAAAGTCTAATGGGAAGAAATTTAAATGGATCGTTTTTGAAGCAATGGGCTCATTTGGCCTTAAAGAGCATCGCCACAAAGAGAAAAGGGCTTTGGATGCCAGGCATGCATTAGTCACATTGGCGAAATTTGTCCTTAATGGCAGTAAATTAGCATTTTAGACTTACTTTATGCCCATTAACAGCACAGCTGCCATTCCCATCCAGAAAGCACGATTTTTTAGGTAGCTGGTGTTAAGTGGAAATTGTATTAAATTATACACTTCAGAAGAGATGTTCCCAAATCTCCACCCACCCGCCCGGATAAAGAACTACCAAGGAGCGCAATGCGTATCTTAATTCTATTTGTAATGTTAATCATCTGTGCACAGGGATTGCAGCCCATGAAATCTCAGGTACACTGACCCTCCACTACCTTTAAGGCTGCTTGTCACAATTCTCCACTTTCAGCGTCCAGCCAGGTTTCCCCCTCCCTTTTTCTCTCCTCCTTGCAGTTCTATAAGAGAACAGCCCCATCCTGACCCACTCTGATCGAAGTTAGATTTAGTTCTTTATTAGCAAAAACATGATCTCCACAGACTTGTTAGAGAGTCAGGCCTAATGAGCACAGCAGCTCATTCCTTGGGGGTCTTACTCCATGAAAGACTGAAAGCCCCAGCTCCTCGCAGCCATCAAAGTCCCCTCCTCTCCAGGGCTTTCCCCAAGCAATCAGAGACTGTGCCTGTATGCAGCCAATTCTCTTCCACCCTTTTCACACCTCTTCTGGTTCTGGGAAACAGCAAGGCTGGGGTGGGAGACACCCATGACTCTTCACCAACCAGACTAATCTCTGCCTCTTGGCCTCTCTTCTCCCATGCTCTTGCTTCCACTTCTGCCTCTGATTCTAGACTTCTCTCTGCCACGGACTCTCTCAGCTCACTCAGCCCTATTTACCCCTTCAGTTTCTGAAACCATCTCTTCCCAGTCCTCTCTCTCTGCCCACTCATTGTTGTCCCACCACTATTCCCTGAGCTCTGAGCCTTCTTCGCCTTTCTTTTTCCCACTTAATTTATTTATTATTAATGTTGCAATACATATATGAAATGGGATGCGGGTGGCGCTGTGGGTTAAACCACAGAGCCTAGGACTTGCTGATCAGAAGGTCGGCGGTTCGAATCCCCACAACAGGGTGAGCTCCTGTTGCTCGGTCCCTGCTCCTGCCAACCTAGCAGTTTGAAAGCGCATCAAAGTGCAAGTAGATAAATAGGTACCGCTCTGGCGGGAAGGTACACGGTGTTTCCATGCGCTGCTCTGGTTTGCCAGAAGCAGCTTAGTCATGCTGGCCACATGACCCGGAAGCTGTACGCCGGCTCCCTTGGCCAATAAAGCAAGATGAGCGCCGCAACCCCAGAGTCGGTCACAACTGGACCTAATGGTCAGGGGTCCCTTTACCTTACATATATGAAATTTTTACATATTGATACATATACATTATATTCATCAATTCACATTTTCACATTTCATTATGTACCAACATTTATCCATTTCTTATTTCTTGCCCTGTGTCTTCCCTCCACCCGTGCATGACTTCCTTGTTATTATTTTGCAACTTTATTATTGAGATTGTAATTTTGTATCTTAATAATTAAGCATTCAATGTTATATATCTGCTTAGTTTAGCTTAGCTTATCTTAGTTTATCTTTGTGAAATCAGTCTATACATTTCAATAAATTCTTGTTGGAGCATCTTTTGGTCAGGTATTCTTCTACACATTTCCATTCCTGTTTAAGATTTTGATTAGATTGCATTCTAATTGTTGCCATCATTTTTGCTAATTCAATCATTTCAAAAAAAATTATTTTGCCAATTTTCCAATGTTGGTACCTCTTCTGATTTCCAATATTGAGCCTATTTTATTACAAAATAGACATTTCCGAATGAATTTCATCCTGTCGTTTGTATGCACATTTTGATATGCACATTTAGAGACGAGAACTTCATTGCAAAATTTGGAGAACTCCAAATTCCTTTCTGGCCTGCTGTGCCCAGGGACAGGGAAACATCTGGGTCTGAGGGCGGACACATCAATCTGAGAGTGGAACCAACACCGTAACCCAGGAGCCTTCGTTTCTTTCTCTTGATGCATCTCCCTTTCTTTCCAGATGCTGAAACTGGACCTTCAGAACATCAAAGAAAGTTTTCTTCCCGTTTCTGAGCTGGCAGATAAAATAGCTCAGCTGGCTGAGCCCACAGAACCACTTCTTCCAGAAAAACTCCAGCCACTTCGAAGGATCTCCTATTTGGAGAAGATGCTACAGATGAAAGAAAATGAGTTTGAGGTACTTCTGAGCGGGTCGCTTTGCTGTTAACTCCTACATGTCAACAGGTTCGGGGTGGGGGGAGAGGAATAATGCTTCTGTGATTTTTTTCCAAATGTATTTGTTGGGAAATGCCATTGGCCATACAAATTTATACGCCTGCACCATGAATTGGCAGGCTTGCAGGATCTGTGCTGTTTTTTACTAGAACCCCACGACCCACCAGCTGATCAGGTGCAAAATTTATTTCCACCTAAGAACAGTCTGTTTCCTCATTTCTTCCTGTATTCCACTTATCCTGCTTCTCAGTAGATGGAAGTGAGCAAATGCTCATTTTTCTGTTTCCAGAGATGGCGAAGCAGCCATTGTTAAGCTTCTTTTTCCCATAAGGCCTTGCTGCAACTCCATGGCGCCTCATTTGCATGTCAGCTGCCTCCTCCCAAATTCTGCCTTGACTCTTGCAAGATTTTCTTTCCCCTCCCCTTTAATCATCTTCTAGCCCAGTTGAGAGTTCTAGATAACTCAGAAGCAAGCACGCTATTTTGTGACAGTTTCGCTGGGCTATTAAAGGTAGCATCCTAGTACAGTGGTGCCTCGCTAGACGAAAAGAATCCGTTCTGCGATTCTCTTCGTCTAGCGGTTTTTTCGTCTTGCGATTAGCGCTACAGCTGTCAAGCGGCTTTTCGCGATCAGCTGTTAAGCGGCTTATCAGCGGAACAGCTGATAAGCGGCTTAGCGGCTTAGGAAAAGGGCGGAAAAAGCGGAAAAAACCCCGCGGGGAGACGCAAGATTTTTTCGTCTTGCGAAGCAACCCCATAGGGAAATTCGTTTTGCGAAGCGCCTCCAAAACGGAAAACCCTTTCGTCTAGCGGGTTTTCCGTCTTGCGAGGCGTTCGTCTTGCGGGGCACCACTGTACAGACCCCCCCCCCCCCCGTATCAGGGCAGTTTACAGTGTTCAACATAGAGCAGCATATAAAAGAAAGAAAGCAAAGTTCAAAATAATAAATAAGGTGATTGGCTGATCGAAATGAAAATTAAACCTCTGCAAACATCAGCATATTAATTTCTCTCCTCAGTTTGACCTTTCACAGCTGAAGCGTTTTGAGACTTGCTTGGAAAACCTGGAGAATCATGTTAAAGGGTTCACGGAAGTATTGGAAAATCTGAACCAAGGCACTGAAGACTCAGATCTACTCATGGTAAGCCATAAAAGCTCTTAGGCCATCTTTTCCCAGCCTGGTACCCACCAGATGTTTGGAACTGCAACTCACTAGTCTCTTCTGGGCGGCAGGGGAGGAAACGATAGGGGGGCATAATCAGTTCTTCAAGAACAAAACGGGCCTTTAAAAAAATTCGTTTGAGGCCGTTCTGGTCTTCCCTAGCTGGTCCTTCCTTGTATAGCAATTGGTGGCTCTTGTTCCTTTGGCTTTCCTGGCACCTGGTGTTTTGCACATTGCGCCAAAAAGAACTGCCCACCAGGAAGCATGATAGGCTTTTGCAAACCAGCGGCCTCATCTGTCTTGTCCTTCTTCTCAGAGCCAGATGTTGGTCCTCACAGCTTTATCACCCGAGATGGAGAGTCTGAATGAATTCAGCTTTAGGTTTCCGCTCAGTGACTTCACTGCAAAAAGACTGCAGGATCTGAACTGGCAATGGACTCAGAAGAAAGCTATGGCTCTGGAGAAATGCTGGTAAAAAAATGTTCTTCCTGATGTTTAGTCAGAAACTCCTTCCTTGTAACTTGAATCCCTTTGTTTGAGTCCAAGCCCTTTTGATGATGGCCATCATATCTCCCCTTACACTCCTCTTTCCCAGGCTAAAAATACCCAACTCCCTCATCAGGCTTGGTTTCAAGACCCTTGATCATCTTGGTCACCCTCCTCTGCACACCCGTTTGTCAACACCCTTCCTAAATTGTGGTGCCCAGAATTGGACACAGTATTCCAGGTGTGGTCTGACCAATGCAGAACAGAGCAGGACTATGACTTCCCTCAATCAGGACGATAGACTTCTGTTGATGCAGCCGAGAACAGCATTAGCCTTTTTTGCTGCTGCATCACAACTGCTGATTCGTGTTAAGCTCTGCCAGTCATTGGATCAGGCCCCACCTACTGTACGGCTCCCTGTGCCCCATCAGTCCCAATGGGCACAAGCCACCCTTGCCAGCTGGGCCACAATCATGCACGACTAAAAGCGTAACTGGCAGAAGGCGCGGCTGCAGAACTGATTTTGAATTTTGTTTTTCATTGCAGTGAACTGCGGGGCATTCAGTCTGATGAAAAGTTCATTCAGAGATGCCAAAAGTGGGTGCTGTTCCAAGAGAAAATGAAAGAGGTCTTGAGGGAAGATAAGGCGGGCAGCCTAGAGGGGCTGCGGAAACAGCAGAGGGAGTATGAGGTAATGTTCCTCACTGTCTTGGCCCCGATCCAGAGCAGAAAGGTGGATCTGATTGCCACACCAAGCAAATCATTGGCTGTGGGTCTTGAGTTATATTTTGCCATGATGCAGTTTCATTCTCTAGCCAATTAGACTTCCTGAGGTTGCTCTAAGGCAGTGGTTCCCGATTTGCTAATCAGTGAGGACCCCCTATTTTCCAAAAGCCAAGCCATGGACCCCCTGCTTTTGAGAAATTAGATAACACTATGGTAGTTACCTGCGCAAAGCAGGTTTTAAAATAAAATGTGGGGTAGCTCCTAATAAGCAAAGAGTTTTAGGTATACTGAAAAACAGACCATAACATTTGTGATATTACTACAAATTGCCCATCCCCGGACAGTAGGAAAAACTTGTCTCCATTGTTCCACTACAACTGAATAATAAAAAAGCAATTGTGTTTCTAACTTGCAAGTGTCCTATAAGCAGAAGGCTTTTTATATGAGAGATTATATTCCTTACTTGTAATCTGGGATGGTAAAGGGTAAAGGGACCCCTGACCATTAGATCCAGTTGTGACCAACTCTGGGGTTGCGGTGCTCATCTCGCTTTATTGGCCGAGGGAGCCGGCGTACAGCTTCTGGGTCATGTGGCCAGCATGACTAAGCCGCTTCTGGCGAACCAGAGCAGCACACGGAAACGCTGTTTACCTTCCCGCCGGAGCGGTACCTATTTATCTACTTGCACTTTGATGTGCTTTCGAACTGCTAGGTTGGCAGGAGCAGGGACCGAGCAACAGGAGCTCACCCCATGGCGGGGATTCGAACCGCCGACCTTCTGATCAGCAAGTCCTAGGCCCTGTGGTTTAACCCACAGCGCCACCCACGTCCCTAATCTGGGATGGTACACCTTAGGAAATATTCTGCTAACTTGCATCTTCAAGACATAGGTGAAGGCATGGTCAGGGCTTGATATAGTATTGGTTGAAGTATTGGAGTAGAAAATAGCTGGAATTATGTAATGTTGGTAATAGTAATAGTAGTAGTAGTGGTAGTAGTAAAAATAATAATAATAACTGATTGTTATTTAGTCCTCCTGTGCCCAAGTTTCATCCCTGCCTTAAAAGGATTATTTAGTTAAATACAGTACTGGCTCAAATGTACAGAAGTAAGGGCCACAACCATTGCTCTGCCCTCTTTTTCCTCTGGCCCTGCCCACTCCTGGGATGTGGCCCTTTGGCTGAAAGATGCCCTCCCCACTCCCAAAGTAAACATGCCACACTTATCCTTTGCGGGAAGAAGGAGGGCAAGGCATTCTTCCTTCCGTCTTTCTTCTCAAAACACTTCTCAGCTGCACTTTGTGGGTGTAGATTTCACATCTGCAAAGATCAAGAGCAGAACTCTTGCAAATAAAGTGCCCAGGCAGATTAGGGCTCTGCAAAGGGCTCTACTTGTGCCGTGGTTTTAATCTTTCCCTTTGCGTGAAGCATAATTAAAACATTTCCTTCGGTGTTTACAGACATTGCAAGCGGAGATCTTGGTGAACCAGCAGACTTTTAATTCTATCATGTCAAAGGCTTTGCACGTGCTGGAATCGGGAGAAGCCGAAAACCGGTGAGATATATGGCTCGGTTGTGTGTTTCAAATTGGGGTGCAGTTGCGGGGTGTGTGCATTCTAAGGCTGGAACTCGACAACAGTTTTTAAGGGAGGGTTGAATAAATCACTGTGCCTAAAACAGTGAGTCATGGAGCTGAGCAAAGGGTTGCCTTACATATATCCAGGTGATCACTCCACGCCACAGGTGAGGACCTCCTGCAGGTAGCACGTTATCAAAAGGTCCATTCCAAACTATATAGAAATCTGGCCTTTTGTGTTGTGGCATCTACCCTTTGGCATTTCCTCCCATTACATATTAGACAGGCAACATCTCTGTTGCGTTTTTGTGTGTATGGAAGACCTTCTTCTAACAAGCCTTTCAAGCTGAAATTGTTCCCAGTCTACATCTGTTGTGCAATTGTTTTTAATTGTTCTATCGTTTGTGTGTTTGCTGCTCTGGACTCCTTTGGGAGAGGAAGGGTGGGATATAAATGGTAGTAGTAGTAGTAAGAAGAAGAAGAAGATGCTACATGACTGACAAGTTAATCTCTGTTCACTTCAGGACCACGTTTCTCTCCAAACTCACCCTGCTGAAGGAACAGTGGCAAAGCATCGTCCGGGCAGCTCAGCAGAGAAAGGGCGAGATTGACAGTCTCGTAAAGCAATGGCAAAAATTCACAACTTCACTACAAGACATCAAGAAGATCCTCGTGCGCACAAGTGGATTCATGGCTGCTGTGGAGAGTCAGGAGAAGTATAGTCTGCACCAACTCAGGAATCTGAGTCACGACGTCAAGGTTAGGCCACCTCTTCCTACAACCAGCGAAACATAGATAGCGTTGCATTTTTAAAAGATCAAAATTGCTAGTGCTTGGAAAACTTAAAGGGGACTCGGCATCTGTTGGCATCCGTTAAACTAGGGGCGGGCAGAAGATCGCTCAGAATCTAGGTGGTTTGCAGTGTAACGGAAAATTCTTTCTGACTCTCAGTTGTCTTAACTATAGCAATAACTGAAAATAATTCCCCCTGTAAATTAGGTTGCTGAAATAGAATGCTTGAGGGGAGACCAAGTGTAGGGTCGTTTTTTATATATGGAAGGACTCAAGATGTTTGTTTTGGTCCTGATCACAAACTCCTGGCATCTTATTCCTTAATTACAGTGGACACTCGGGTTGCGAACGTGATCCGTGTGGGAAGCACGTTCGTAACCTGCAGCATTCGCAACCTGTGTCTGTGCACGTGCAGGTTGCAATTTGCACATGTGCAAAGCGCGATTTAGCGCTTCTGCGCATATGGGACTGCCGAAACCCGGAAGTAACCTGTTCCGGTACTTCCGGGTTTCGGCAGTCCGTAACCTGAAAAAATGCAACCTGAAGCGGCTGTAACCCGAGGTATGACTCTATTGGAGAATACCTGCCAGATTAAGTCATATTTTGTACACCTATCTCCAGCTGGTGAAACTCAGGGTCCTAGGGAACAATAAAGTAGATCCCTCAAGCTTTAAGTTTGCTCACCCCTGCGTTAAAAACTGACTTTCTTTTTTTTCGTAAAGCAGTGGATCCAGTTATTCTAGCTACCTCTAATATTAATTCATCTCTTTTTCTTCAAGAATCTCTCTTCTCCTTTCTCGGGGAGCATCAACAAAAGTAGAGCAGGAAGATTGTAGATGTTCTACCTGCTCTGCGGTTGTCCTGGCTGTTGCTCCTCTCCTGCCCCTGGTGGGGGTGTATGTAATGTGGAGAATATTTGGAATAGACTGTGGAGACCTCGGTTCAAATCCTGACTCAGCAACAAAGTTCTCAGGGTGACTGGATGGGAGGCCTGCTTTACACACATGCACACACACAGACACACACACACACACAGAGAGAGAGGGGGGGGCACACATTCAGTCTAACCTACCAACAAGAGTTGTTTGGATAAAATGACTGAGAGGGACCCCACACATTGCCTTGAATTTATTGGTGGACATCCAGGGAGAATTATTATTTTTAAGCATTTGTGTCTTTTCAAATCTAGTACAGTGGTACCTTGGGTTAAGTACTTAATTCCTTCCGGAGGTCGGTTCTTAACCTGAAGCACCACTTTAGCTAATGGGGCCTCCTGCTGTAGCCACGCCACTGGAGCATGATTTCTGTTCTCATCCTGAAGCAAAGTTCTTAACCCAAGGTATTATTTCTGGGTTAGTGGAGTGTGTAACCTGAAGCGTATGTAACCTGAAGCGTATGTAACCCGAGGTATCACTGTATATAAATATTAGGCACTGTTATCATTGTACAAATCCTGTGGAAACCAGACCGAGAGAACCTTTTAAACAAGAACTCTCCAAACAGTGGTTCTTAAAAAGGAATTAATTTCTCCACTAAAACTGTTTGGTATTGTTTCATTGCTTTGTGGCCGTGTCTGTGTAATCATATGATGGCAGTTTGGGCATGTTTTCCTGTTTTCTTTTTAGAAAAAGGAGATCCTCCTTCAGAGGTGGCAGACCAAGCACGCCTTAACCTTGGCGGCCGGGGAGAAGTTACTTGACGTGGCAAACCCTGAGGCAAGAATTGCCCTACAGCTCAAGATGACGCATGTGCAAGAGACCTGGAGCAAAACCCAGCTTCAGCTGGAGAAGATCAGAAAGCAGCTTCAGCGCACCCTGCAGGTATTTAGCATAAGAGAAGACCCTGGCGAGAGTTCGGAACTCCCATATTCCTATAATGGAGTTTCCAAGCTAGTGTTGATTCATCTTGAGAACAGGATGAAAGCAACATGTACGTTTAGAGACACAGACCCATCACAAATTGCAGAACAAAGCTTGTCCCACAGGCAGCAAGTAAAGGTAAAGGGACCCCTGACAGTTAGGTCCAGTCGCGAACGACTCTGGGGTTGCGGCGCTCATCTCGCTCTATAGGCCAAGGGAGCCGGCGTTTGTCCCTAGTCAGTTTTTCCGGGTCATGTGGCCAGCATGAGTAAGCCGTTTCTGGCGAAACCAGAGCAGTGCACGGAAACGCAGTTTGCCTTCACGCCGGAGTGGTACCTATTTATCTACTTGCACTTTTTGGTGTGCTTTCGAACTGCTAGGTTGGCAGGAGCTGGGACTGAGCAACAGGAGCTCACCCCGTCACGGGGATTTGAACCGCCGACCTTCTGATTGGCAAGCCCAAGGCACACTAATTAAGGAATTAGATGGGGGGGGGGTGTTGCTATGGCATTGACACCACAAAGGAATGCCTACCTTAAAAAACCAGTCCGTGGCAGGGGAGTAAAAGAGTTCAGGACACAGGCGTAGCTGGGGGAGGGGAAATCAAGTAAATCAATAAAAATAACTGAGGTTCTGCCCCCCCCCATATGAAGCCTGCCCCCCTAACATAAATCCTGGCCCATGGTTCAGGATCTGAATCCACTCCTATTTTGCTGGCTCCTGAGATGTTACAAAGGCCTGAGTGTTTGCAAGTGTTTGCAAATGGTCCCCAAATCCTGAATTCTTCTGAATTTTCTTGCACTAGCCCTGGCTTGGATGCTGAGTCGGGCAATGATGCTTTCTGAGTGTCAGTTTCTACCTCTGCGCACCAAGTTGCCCTGTCTAGTAAAGAGGACAACAAAATAGCTCAGGGCTTAGGTGTTACTAGCTTCGTCCATCCTTTTAAGCAATGTCTACTGGTGTCCACTAGCTCCCTTCATGTCTTGCTTTTTCCCTCTTTGAAATTACAGACGTGGGAGAGCTGCAAAAGCCAAGCTGAAAACTTGGGCAACAGGCTGCGGGAGCTGAAGGCAAGAATAAAAGACCCTCTTCCAGTCCAGCATGCTGAGCTTCAGGCCGCCAAGGAACACGCCAAGGTAAAGAAAACCCTGAATTGTCAACTACCGTATTTTTTGCTCCATAAGACACACTTTTTCCCGCCTAAAAAGTAAGAGGAAATGTCTGCGCGTCTTATGGAGCAAATGTGTGGTCCCTGGAGCCGAATTGCCCAGGGGCAAAAAGCAGATCGTGCTTTTTCTTTTTAGAAAGAGGGGGTGTTGAAACGAAGCCGCTGAGCAGCTGATCGGCAAGCGATCGGAGGGAGATAAGGGACGCTAGTGATAAAGGTGGCTGCCTGGGAGGGGGGAGGTAAAAGCACATGGATCCTCAGGATTTTTGCATTAGGTCACCCCAAATTCACCATCAGATCACATAGCATGTCCATGGCTACAGCTGGTACCAAAAAAACCACGCATCCACTGTTTTGTGGGGCTGCAATGGTGCAAAAATGTGGTTACAAAGCACAGATCCATATGGATCCTCAGGATTTGTGCATTGGGTCACCCCAAACTCACCGTCAAATCACATATCATGTCTGTGGCCATAGCATGAACCACAAAAATCATGCATCCACTGTTTCATACAGAATTTTTTTTCTTGTTTTCCTCCTCTAAAAACTAGGTGCTTCTTATGGTCAGGTGTGTCTCATGGAGCGAAAAATATGGCACTTCCCAAGTTTAGCTTTTAAAACCAAAAGATTGTTTCTCTTTTGCATTTACAACCCAACTTTTTCTCCATTGAGCTCAAGGTGTCGTACATGATTCTCCCTCTCTCATCGTCAATGAATTCCAACAACAACCATGTGAGGTAGGTTAGGCTGTGAGAGGCAATAGCTGACCCAAGGTCACCTAGTGAACTTCATGGCCGAGTAGGGATTTGAACCCTGGTCTCCCAGGTCCTAGTCCAGCCTTACTGCCCAGTGGGGCGGAAGCCTCAAGTGCTTCTGGGAAACGGGCTTCTTCTTGCCTGGCTATTGACGTCCTAATTTCTACAGGAGCCTTTCGCTTCTCATTTGTTTCCATCCTAGTAAATTTATGCAAGTTGAATGATTAGAGGCAGGTTTCCCCAACCGGCGCCTTCCAGATGTTTTCAACTACAGCTCCCAAATTGTAGCTCCATAACATCAGGAGAGCACCAGGTTGAGGAATGCAGATTCAAAGAATATCCACACTCCCAACTCCTGATGCTCTGAAATAGCATTAGAAAGCAGGTTGGAGCCCCACACTGGGCCACTGTAGAGCTAATTTTCGGGTGGCGCTGTGGTCTAAACTACTGAGCCTTTTGTGCTTGCCGATCAGAAGGTCAGCGGTTCGAATCCCCGCGACGGGGTGAGCTTCTGCTGCTCTGTCCCAACAAAAGCATACCAGTGTGAGTAGATAAAAAGGTACTGCTGTGGCAGCAAGGTAAACGGTGTTTCCGTGCGCTCTGCCTTCCATCATGGTGTCCCGTTGCGCCAGAAGCGGTTTAGTCATGCTGGCCACATGACCCATAAAGCTGTCTGTGGACAAATGCTGGCTCCCTCAGCCTGAAGCAAGATGAGCGCTGCAACCCCATAGTCACCTTTGACTGGACTTAACCATCCAGTGGTCCTTTACCATTACCTTACCTGTGGAGTTACAACTTCACCTCCCCCCTCCAGTATCTGGAGCACTTCTGTAGCTCCCTTTTGCCCCTTAGCATCCTCACAGTTCTGTTGTTTGTAAGATAAAAAGATGGACCAAAAAAAAGAATAACTGTAGTCTGGGGCACAGGGCAGACTGTTTGCAAGTGTTTTGAAGAAATTGGTTCAAAAATACTATAAGGGTCTTGATTTGCAAATGAATCCTGTGCAGATTTGCAGTCTGAGGCCTTGCAGGCACTTTCCTAGGACATCTTGAAGTCTGTGGGGAATTATTTTCACCTAAACTCAGAGAGGCTTTTGCCCAGGGGTCAGCAAACTTTTTCAGCAGGGGGCCGGTCCACTGTCCCTCAGACCTTGGGGGGGGGGGCCAGACTATATTTTGAAAAGAAAAAAAGAAGAACGAATTCCTATGCCCAACAAATAACCCAGAGATGCATTTTAAATAAAAGGAGACATTCTACTCATGTAAAAACACCAGGCAGGCCCCACAAATAACCCAGAGATGCATTTTAAGTAAAAGGACACATTCTACTCATGTAAAAACACGCTGATTCCCAGACCGTCCACAGGCCAGATTTAGAAGGCGATTGGGCCGGATCTGGCCCCCGGGCCTTAGTTTGCCTACCCATGCTTTTGCCGCAGAGCTTTTAAATTCCAAAAGAGTGACCCTGTTGTTGTTGTTTTTTTAAAAAAGGTTTCTCACAGCAACATAAACAACACTAGAGACCTGTGGCTGCTGGAAAGTCCATTTTATTGAAGCATAATGGAAGTGTAGTTTTATGGCACAATAAATTAATCTAAGTTATTGAGGTGACACAAAAACAACACAAAAACACTCTGCTTCAAAGCATGTTTCCTTCTCCCCCCCACCCCCCACCCTTAAGGTGGAAGGGAAGGAAATCGTATACACAGGAAGAAGCTCTACTGAACAGAATTGGGGGGGGGCTTGCTTCTGAGTAGACATGTATAGGTTTGTTCTACTAGTTTCATGCAGCAATTGCATGAGTAGCATGAACAGGACCCCACCACAGATTCTCTTTCTCTTTTTAATTTAATTTTATTGAATCTTCCAAACATCTCAAGGATGTGGGATGGAATTACTGCCCCTTTCTGAAAGTTACAACTGCCGTTTGCAAGGATAAAGCAGCTTGCCCCAGTGCAGTTCCACACCCCTTCTTCCCATCTAGTCACAGCCTGCTCCTATATGCAAATTCCCCTCCTCCACCTCCTCCCCCCCCATTTCCCTTCCCCCTCCTACAGGCCAATCATAGGATTAACCAAAAGGTTTGGAGGAAAATACACGCACACACACACATCTCTCCCAGAGCTTACTCTGAAAGGGTCTGTTGTTGTGTGTCTCCCCCACCCCCTTTGGTGTTTCAATGAAGGAGCTGGAGAAGTCGCTGGCCAACTGGAACCAAAACGCAAACAAACTTGGCAGCATGAAGGGCCTGGCGCACTACATCCTTGCGGAAGATGTGATGGTGCTGAAAGAACAAGTTGAGCATTTGCACAGACAGTGGGAAGAGCTCTGCCTAAGAGTAAGTGGCTTACAGGGGCAGGCGGTCGTTTCTCGGCTGGGCTTTCTGAAGGCAGTTCTGGGGAGCCAGGAGGGAACTGTGTAAGCCTTCCAGTTTTGCACAAAGAAGCATGAGAGATTTTGCTTGAGGGGTCTTAAAAGGGGTCTGGGTTTTTTTGGGGGGGCTGCGGGTAGTGTTTCTCTTTCTCTTCCTGAAGATGGAGTTCTATTGTGGCGAAAGTGTGCGAAAGAACTGCCCCCTCCTGTGTTATCCCCCCCCTCTCCACAAAGAACTTCTGAAAACTTTTAAAACTATTTTAGAATGCAGCAATACAAGGAGAAGCAAACTGAACTCTAGGGATGTTTTTTGTTCAAAGCTTAAATACATAATGCAACTGGTGGAAAGGTATTACAGTGTTCAGAGCACCTGGTATTTTCGTAGTTCTCAGGTAGCAGGCAGCGCTCAATCTCTCTCTCTCTCGTAAAGCTTAACTTTTTGAAATTTAATTCGGAGAGAGATTTCATCTGTGAATGCACTGCAAGCAGATGTTGGAAACCTATTCACGTTATTTCCCCCGCCCCAAGTTGTATTCATGCAGTTCTAAAGCCATATGCAGCTTTGAACTGCATTGCATTCATTTATTTGTTTTATTTACTAAGTTAACAGGAAAGAGCTGTGCAAAGGAGCGAGTCAAGGCATAAATAGGAAACCAGGCACAGCCGAACAGGTTGATAGGAGAAACTGCTTTTGAGCTATTTAAGGAATCTACTAAAGGCAGCTGTGCAGCGGAAGCTAATTTAGGCCCTGCTAGAGCGGAAGGGCCAAAGCATAAGTCCATTGGATGGGAGTTTTGGGGCCACCACTGAGAATGCCCTGAGACTTGTAAATACTAGCTGGTTCCCTTACAACAACTGGTATTCAGAGGCATAACTGCCTCCAACAGTGGAGGTACAGTGGAAACATTTTGTCCAGCTCTCTTTTAAGCCATCTGAGCTGGTGCCCATACTGCTTCTTGGGGGAGCGAATTCCATAGTAACTATTCCATAGGTTAACTATTCTAGCCATAGGAGTGTCCTGCTATCACTGACTTGTTGTTGTTGTTGTTGTTTAGTCGTGTCCGACTCTTCGTGACCCCATATCACTGACTTAGTAAGGTAATATTGCTGGCAGTAAGCAAATTTTAGCCTCTTGTTTCATGTCCAGGTGAAACATGACCCAGTGTCCCTCTTGCTAACTTTGGTGCTTATTAAAAGTTGGCAGGAGCAGGGACCGAGCAATGGGAGCTCACACTGTCGTGGGGATTCGAACCGCCGACCTTCTGATCGGCAAGTCCTAGGCTCTGTGGTTAACCCACAGCGCCACCCGCGTCCCTATGCAACGAGTAGGTCACCATTATTCCCAGTATACAAATTGGGGACTCAGGCCAGAGACATAATGATTTGCCGAAAGGGGGAACAATCAGGCCAAGGCAGAAACTAGAACCTGGTCTTCCTCTCATGGCTCAAAGGTATTGCGACTGGCCATGTGTCCTGATTCCTTGAAGCATATACACATCATTGGACAAAAGTCCCGAACAATCCTGGCAACTGAGGTGAAAATATTTAGTTGGTTAAACGTTTGAGGTGCAAAATCCAGCAATTAGCATGCCCCACTTGCTTTCTGAGAGATCGGCCTAAGCCGGAGTGTCCAACAGAAGCATATTGTGTTGAAAACAATTCGCGGAAAAGGCTGCAGCCTCTGTAAGCATTTAAAAGCTAGGCAGTGCAGCTGTCCTGGAGAACCATGGAATTAACCAGCCAGATGCTCCTGCTGGAAGAGAGAGGAAAACAAACGGAGCAGACACAGTCAGGGAGGGGGGTACCAGGAGGTCAGGGGTTTAGCACAGGCAGGGCTAAAGTCACTGTCGCATTACAGAGGAAGACATAGGAGCACGCAAACAGTCTACTTAATGAGCAGCTCAGAGGATGGAAATGCAGGTTACCTGCGACACACACCTGCTGCTGAAAATGGCAGCTGTGTGTCTGCTTTAACTTGGCATCATTTAACATTACTTATCCTATGTTTGTGTTACGAAAGGGTTTCTGCAGTGTTCAAAAATATTACATTAAAACAAATCAAAATATACGGGGGGGGGGGTGCTGCACGTTGTAAGCACAATAAACAAAGATGGGGAAAGTCATTGAGCAGCTATCAATGGATGCCTGGTTGAGCAGAGATGTTTTTAATTTCCTACAGGTACGCATTACTGAGGATACCTATCATAGCAATGAAAGAATCTGGGTTTTAGTGAGTCAGACCACAAATTCATCTAGCTCAGTTCTGTCCAAACTGACTGGCAATGGCTCTCCAGGGTTTCAGAAGGGTTTTCTCCACAAACTCTGCCTAGAGATGCTGGGGGTCAAAACTGGGGTCTTCCTCATCTTGAAGAAAGACAATTGTGATAGCTCAGTTGGTTAGAGCGTGGTGCTGATAACACCAAAGTTTGCAGGTTCGAACCCCATATGGGACAGCTGCATATTGCTGCCTTACAGGAGGGTTGGAATAGATGTACACAAGAGCCTCTTCCAGCTCTACGATTCTGTAATATGTCAGAATAAGATGCAGCATAGTGGGATATTATATGTTTCCCAACACCTACTCTATATCATCCCCTGACTGGGGATTGGAGTGGGGGAACACACAATGGTTTATTGAAAAAAGCTAGGATTTATTAATCATGTTTGACGTTGGCTATGTCAATAAACCATAGTTGGTCCTAACCACAGTTTGCCAATTTCAAGTGCAAAAAGAAACTGTGGTTGGTTGATAATGGAAATGAAAGTTGCCAACATCCTCCTTGCAGTTTCATCAGAGAAGGAGAAAAGAAGGAAAAGCAACTGAAGCTGAGGTTCATGCAGACCCAGGTCACAGGCATCAGGGGAAAGCTTAGCTTGTGCTAATCATGTTTTTAAACTCAAGGTTTGAGCTTCCAGGTGGATGACAAACTATGCCAGAGGCAGAATGCAAAGCTCATGCACATTACTCTAAACTGTGTTTTAGCATTTCAGCTGATATCGTGTGCATGGAACATTTAATATTTTGTGTGGTCATGTTTCATATTTTGCTAATAAGGTGCTCCATTTTGGCAACTAAAAGGACCGGTGTCTCTGTGCGAGGAAATCTGGTGTTTTCTGGACCACCTTTACATCCCATTGTTGTCAACAATCTGGGTTGCCTTTTATTCATGGGGAAGATAAAATTTTCCAGCAAAGTGGAGGAATCGATTGCTTGAGAAGTCTACCTTTTCCAGCCAAGCCTGTTGACATCCTTTATTGTGGGAAAGAAACAGATGTGTATATTCAGTCTTGAGTTTTGGCTGCCTCCCGAGATATAACAAAGACAGCTGTCGTGTGCATCCTCTTCCATAGGTTTCTTTGCGCAAGCAAGAGATTGAGGACCGACTCAATGCCTGGATTGTGTTCAACGAAAAGAATAAAGAGCTCTGCGCTTGGCTGGTGCAGATGGAAAGCAAGGTGCTCCAGTCAGCCGACGTCAGCATTGAAGATATGATAGACAAGTTGGAGAAGGTAGGCAGGCTTTTTGCAAACTCCCAGCAACTTTTTGCAAAGTCCAGCAAGTCCTTTAGATAAAAGGAGGGCAGGCTTATCATGTTCTATGCTTAACTGGGTGTTCCCGGGGTGGGGGGAACACTCCCAAGATTCTGATCCACAGCTGTGGGCTTCAAACATGCTGATTTGACCCGTCTGCTTTTTCCATAATGTGCTGTTCTCTAGTCTTCTGTGATTACCGTATTTTTCGCTCTATAAGACGCACCAGACCACAAGACGCACCTAGTTTTTGGAGGAGGAAAACAAGAAAAAAAATATTCTGGATCTCAGAAGCCAGAACAGCGAGAGGGATCGCTGAGCAGTTCAAGGAGCAATCCCTCTTGCTGTTCTGGCTTCTGGGATAGCCGCGCAGCCTGCATTCGCTCCATAAGACGCACACACATTTCCCCTTACTTTTTAGGAGGGAAAAAGTGAGTCCTATAGAGCAAGAAATACGGTAATTGCCTCCAGGCAATTCTAGGGAAGTTCTAGAAAGCCTAGTGGGAGTGGATCCCATAGTTTATCTTTGCACAGTGCAAACATCCCTATCAAGTCCAGCTTCCTTTTCCTAACATTAGCCAACACTCCAGTGGCTTTTGTCCAAAAGTGAATGGTGTTATGCTCACCTGATGCCTAGTTGATCATGTCCCTGATGCATACTAGGAGGCAAAGAGTGAGGCTGGCATACAAACACATTGGAAGGGCCAATCCTGCCCCCCCCCCGCCGCCTATGCTTTTGCATTGCATCAACCTCTGTGCCACCTCTCTCTCAGTATCCAGCAGCCACCCAACAAAAGCTTGGTGAGTGGTGGTGCCCCATCACACTGCCCATTACTGTTTTGTTCCATGGAGAAATCTCCCTTTTTGTGTGTAATAACATTTGCAATTGTTATTATTTGTTAGGACTGCATGGAGGAAATCAGCCTGTTTAGTGAAAACAATCTAGTTCTTCTGAAGCAAATGGGTGAGCAGCTGATCAAGGCCAGCAACGAGAGCAAAGCCGCTGAAATAGATGAGAAACTCAACAAGATTAATGATCGCTGGAAGCATCTCTTTGATGTGATTGGAGGACGGTAAGTTCTCGTTGTGAGTTCGGTTGGGATTGGAAGCAGAATGTGGTGGTGATTTTCACAAAAGACTCGTGCAGAGACAGCAACAAAGTTCTCAGGATGCTTTATGCACTACATCTGTTAGATGTTTAGATAAAATGTAGATAAAATGTGAAGTGTGGATGCAGCAAATGCATGCATTGCATACAGGTGCCCTCATCAGAGAGGTATGATTGGTTTCTGGACAGCAGCTCTCTGTTAAGCATATAGTCCACTGTGAACTTATGAATATAGGATGCTGCCTTTTACCAAGTGAAACAATTTGCCCATCTCATTCCTATTGTCTGCAGTGATTGGCAGTGGCTCTGCAGGGTTTCAGGGGATGGTCATTCCCAGGCTTACCTGAAGCTGGATTTGCCTCTGCATCATGGGTAGACTAGTCCTCAGTTTCTGAAGCAGGATTCAGATGTTTGGATTTGGAGCAGAAGCCCTGAAATTATCTGTATATTAAAGTGGAGTGAGATGGCTTTGCCTTTGCCATCATTTCGTGCAGAGAGGTTCTTCCATTTGCACTTGACTTTCCACAAGCTTTATTTTTTTGTGGTATTCTTTTCATGGCTCATAAGAGTTTCCCTACCGAAGCCTGTTCTTCTTCATTTGAATGTGATTCACATGCTTTAACACAATTCCCAGTGTATTATGATGATGCATCACAATAAGTCCTCTGCTAGGAATTGTGCATGAGTTCATTAATACGTTTTCTCCTTCCATTCATGGTACTTCAGATCCAAGGGCAATCCTATGTATCTTTATTCAGGAGAAAGCCCCATTGAGTTCAATGGAGCTTGTTCACAGGCAAGTGGCTATAGCAAGGATGGGTAAGCTATGTTCTTCCAGAGCTGCTGGACTATAACTCCCATCAGGCACTGCCGTCATGGTCAATAACCAAGTTTCCTGAAGAACAGGATTCCAGCCTAAGCTATTCTTCGTTATAGTAAATGTCCAAAATACTATGAATCTTGGCATGTGTATTTACTGATAAACTGCATGAATATATATTATCTCTTTCTTCACCTTTTGGAGGTATACAAGTGAATACTAACATTTAGGTGACCATGCATATCCACAGTTATGCGTATGTCTGAGTTTTTGGAAGTTCGACAGATTTGGGATTGTTGGAACTCACATGTCAACACTGACCTGCTTGTCAGATTTCAGACAATTTAATATTAGCAGGATTGTCTACTAATGCCAGCTGATTGGTTGGGTACCGTGTGTTTTGCCATAACAAAATGTTATAGTTAACCAAACTAAATTATATCATTTAGGCATAATGATATGGCACAATGATAGGAGCAGACCTATTGTGGATGCATTTCGGTGACAGCAAAACCAGTTCAAAAACTGTTGTCAAAACAGCGCTGTAGTAAACAACTTGCTTCACCTTAAACCAATAAGCGGGCTGAGACAGATGGGCAAATTAGGTGAGCTCTCCATTTAGCCCTTTGACATGCTTCTCATAGTTCATGGAGACAAGCTCGGCTTTGCCATATGGCACCAGTTGCAAGGGGCCTTTTCGCGCTTCCATTGTGCCTCTAGTCGCTTGGCTTGTGCCGCTCTCAGAGGCTTTGTCTGTGCATGCAAGCAGCTGGAGTAGGCTGTGCGTCTAACCAGGAAGAGCTCTGGGAACTCAGTGCATCTGGGGAACGAAACAGCAGCAGCAGCAACAACAACAGAATAACATGCAGACATCTGCTCGCATTTAATTGTGATAAATGCAAATGAATTTCTGGGGTGCTTCTGAAAGAAGACTTCACACAGCAATGTTTGGGATTCTTCCGCGGGTCGTGGGGGAAGGGCTGTCTGGGGACGGCATACCAGATTAAAAGGGACTATAACCAACTGTTCCAGCCTCCTTTGGATTTGCATTAATTTCTTGAGCCTTGCCTGCATGCTATAATTCTGCTCTCTTGCATTACACAGCACATTATCTCTGAACCAGGAAGGCAGGAACTAGACCTAATGCCCCATCTTTGCAATGTGTTTAGCAAAGTGTGATACCACTTTAAACAGCAATGGCTCCTCCCCCTAAGGAACCCTGGGAAGTGTAGTTTGTTAAAGGCAGAGAGAGCTGTTTGGAGATCCTTATCCCCCTCGTGGATTTACAATTCCCAAAGGTTTCACGGGAAGGGTTGATGGTTAAACTACTCTGGGAATTCTGGCTTGGCATCCATGACAAATGACCATCCAACCTCTGCTAAAAACCTCCAAGGAAGGAGGCTGGTAATCACAAGTGGGAAGAGTGATGTGGTGCTCATGTCCTGCTTTTGAGCTTCCCATGGGCATCTGGTTGGCCAAAGCGAGAACAGATACTGGACCAGATGGTTTGACCCAACGGGGCTGTTCCCCAAAGGAAAGGGACCCCTGACCATTAGGTCCAGTTGTGGCTGACTCTGGAGTTGCGCCGCTCATCTCGCTTTATTGGCCGAGGGAGCCGGCGTACAGCTTCCGGGTCATGTGGCCAGCATGACTAAGCCGCTTCTGGTGAACCAGAGCAGCGCACGGAAATGCCATTTACCTTCCCGCTGGAGCGGTACCTATTTATCTACTTGCACTTTGATGTCCTTTCGAACTGCTAGGTTGGCAGGAGCAGGGACCGAGCAACGGGAGCTCACCCTATCGCGGGGATTTGTACCGCCGACCTTCTGATCGGCAAGTCCTAGGCTCTGTGGTTTAACCCACAGCGCCACCCGCGTCCCGTAAAGGGACCCCTGACCATTAGGTCCAGTCGTGGCCGACTCTGGGGTGTTCCCCAAAAGACAGACACAAAATGAGATGTGGAAGTTATGGTGAGAGGGACAGCTTTGACAGAATGGTGCAGCACCTTTCCCTTTTAGGATCATTTCTGCGTTAGGTTTTCTGTAGTAGTTCACCTGAACTGGAACAATAGCAACCTAGACAAAATCTGTGCCAAAACAGGTGGTGCCTTATTCAACAGGTGGTGTCTGGGGCAAGGGGGAGTGGGAGGGGAGCTCTGTCTTGGCATGCTAAGCTTGTAAATAGCCACACACTTGGCTGTCTGTAGCAACTGCACAGAGCATGGCCCAACAGCAGTTTGGTCAGAAGATTGTTGTTCTTAAGTGGGAGAAGGTTACTTAAACGATATGCAGCAAGGATTTTTAGAACTTTCTTTGAATGCTACTCTGTGGATGAACAAAAAGGGTAGATAAAGGAACTGTTGTTCTTGCTGTATCCTATGGAAAGTATGGGGTGATTTTTAAAGAAATACTTATGTTCCCCAAGATTCCAGTTTTTCCAGATTCCCCAAGACTCCCTGCCTTGTTGGGTGTTCAATTTAATGAAAATGGCATTTTAAGCGAGTTCATTAAACTGCACCAAGCTGGAACGGACTGATTTGCAGTTTGTATGGATGGCAACCAGATCCTGCCATTTGATAAAATGAGAGATAATGTAATAGTAGCATGGTGCTGTTTTAATATCTCCCAGCACAAGAGGATAGCTCAGTCGGAAGACCATGAGTCCTCAGCTATACAGCTGCAAATAAAACATTTTAAGTGTGTTTTAAGTGCAATATGCAATGTGACCCTAGATGGGGATGGGGAGCCTTATGGAAAATTCAATGTATTTTTAAAAAACGTATTTTTAAAAAAAAGCATTTTCAGAACATTTTTTATACATTTGTAGATTCCACCTGAGACTCTTCATCTCAGGGTGGTGGGATGGAGCACCTTGTTGGGCAAAAGATTCCTGCATTGTGGGGGTTGGACTAGATGATCCTTAGAGTCCCTTCCAATTCTGCAATTCTATGATCAGCTGTTTGCAAGTCTATGTGAATCGCAACCCTCCATCAAGTGGTTGACATGTCCTTATCTCAGGCTCACAAATTTAGATTGATTGATTGTGTGTGTGTGTGTGTGTGTGTGTGTGTGTGTGTGCAGAATAGATGGACATGGCGAGAAGCGACAAAGAAATATCGATCTTCCTTGGTGGTCTCCCATGTCTTTAGCAGATCATTACGCAGTTTGATTATTTCCTTGGTTTTCCTTGGCCAGTTTTCAAAACCTGTGGCGTGTGTGTCTGTGTGTGTCTCATTCCTCTAAGAGATATTACATCTCAATCACTTGGCCTCATCAAATCCTAAAAGACCTCCACCTGTTTTCGAAGGGGTTTTCCGTATGTGGGTAGCAAACTTTTGAAAGGAGTGGCACGCCGGCTTCGTGAGGTCCAAACGTGGAGCCAGGGTGGTATTCACCCTTCAGCAGCGTGATACAGTGTGCATTTGCGAGTGTGCACAGGCTCCGACGCTCTGCCCCGGGGGCTTGGAGGAGGAAGGGAAAGGTCTGTGTTCTCTTTCTCTCTCTCGCTCTCGTCTCTCTTTCTCTCGATGGGAGATATTAAGGCATCGATGTTAAATAGGGCAATCGTGGAAGAGAGGGAGGGGTTTCCTCTTCCCTGAGTGCTCAGCTCAGTCGGATGCTATCCCTGCAGCTTTGGACTGATAAGCTGAGGAATGGTTTTCCCTTATAAACAGTAAGTGCATTTTTGGTACTCGGAAGGGTCCAGTAAGAACAAGAGACGCGTGTCTCTGGTGTGCGGTCGCTGCCTGCGAAGGGGGTGGTGGGGAGGGGCTCTGTCCTTCCCAGGATGGATGGGAGATGTGTGTGTCTGCCTTTGACAGAAAGGACTGAGGAGGGGGATTGTGGAGGCAGTTAGCAAGGAGGATAAATGGCATTCAGGGGCATCCCTCACCCGCCCCCTTTGTTAAAATTAACTGTTTGCTCTCCGCACCCGGCCATTTGGAGGAGGAGATTAGTGCGCCATGGGGGGTAAATGAATGGAACGTGTATGCGATGCTTCTGGTAATTTTCTGCTTTATACCTAAAGCTCTGCTTTTCGTTGCATTTCGTAATTAATGTTCTTAGTGGGGTCCATCCACACAAAGGCAGGAGAGGGACGTCGCCCGTGTAGGCACTGCGGAAACACATTAACCTTACCTCTTAATTAAAAAAATAAAAATAGGGCCTGCTTTCTAGCGATCTGTACCTTCTAAACCTGTCTGTATAGTCTTCGGATACAATTCGCCAGTCGTATCTTTTCAAGATCAGAGATGCAATTATGCTCTGTTCCGGTGATTAACATTGGTGTTTTAATTTCACCCCCTATTTATCAAACCTAAATAGTATATCGACCACCTGCCTGGGATGATGTTTACACTGAAATAAACATGCATTTCCTTTCACTTAATTTTTATTCTATTGTATTGTCCTATTAAAAGAAAAATGCAGATATTTGGGTTTTTTTACGATTTAGTGCCAGCACTGACAGATAGGATTATTTTTAAAAAAATAATAATGCACAATTCGAAAAGGCACAGTGCAGTCTTCGTTGTTTGACATTCTGCTACCATGTCAGCTCCAATCTGATTTGCAAGGTAGTCATTCAGACCTCTCTCTCCAGCGGCTACGACAGGCCTATTGCTAGAAGTGGTTGCAAAAAAGAACCAGGGCTTAAAATGTTGGATTGGCACTGGAGAGACCCCAGCCAGCAGGGGCCAAACACCAGGGTCCTCCTTGTAGCCCTCCATTGTGCCTTTCCCACACAAAGGGGGTCTACTACCCCCCCCATAAAGGACCAGTTTAAGGGAACCTGAGCCAGATGCTTGCTAGTTAGATTTTGGAACCTGTACTGTATTTTTCTTAGGCTTGTTCCCTGTGTCTGGCTGGAAAAGGATGCTTTAGGGACCGTACAGCCGGTCGCTGAGAAACATTGCGCTTCAATGCTCTTGCCTTTCTGAAACCGGTCCTCCAACATGCCATGTTTGTTTTTCTTCCGTTTTTACATTTTACGGTTAGAGAAGGGGTGGCTGGCCTGATGGAACCACAAATGGCATATTGTGACAAATTAGTTAATTAGGCCGACTTGGCTGCAAAGGTATTTAGCATTATAAAAGTAAGCGGGGGACGAGGGCGGGGAGTAAAGCTGTAGACACCATGCTGGTTCTCGCTTTTGGGGGCTCCTTCGGAGCTAATGAAGCAATTTCATCTGCAACAAACTCCTACACGGTGGTATTTGGACTCTGCAGCATTTATTGCAAAGTCTGTATCCTAAGATTTGGCTTGCATCTGCTCCTTTGTAACCCATGCCAGTGGGGCAAGGCGGGGTGGTGGTGGTCCCCACTAGGTTTCAGAGAGCTAGGTATTCCTACCCATAGCTTCTGCATCTGCAACCCTAGGCTGTATTCCGACGCACACTTTGTTGTTTAGTCGTGTCCGACTCTTCGTGACCCTATGGAGAAGAGCACACCAGGCACTCCTGTCTTCCACTGCCTCCAGCAGTTTGGTCAAACTCATGCTGGTAGCTTCGAGAACACTGTCCCACCATCTCATCCTCCGTCGTCCCCTTCTCCTTGTGCCCTCCATCTTTCCCAACATCAGGGTCTTTTCCAGGGAGTCTTCTCTTCTCATGAGGTGGCCAAAGTAGTGGAGTCTCAGCTTCACGATCTGTCCTTCCAGTGAGCACTCAGGGCTGATTTCCTTCAGAATGGATAGGTTTGATCTTCTTGTAGTCCATGGGACTCTCAAGAGTCTCCTCCAGCACCAGAATTCAAAAGCATCCATTCTTCAGCGATCAGCCTTCTTTAAGGTCCAGCTTGCATAAACATGCATAGGATTATGTTGCATGTGTGGCTTCGTAGAATCATATGCTGGAAGAGATCCCTAGAATCATCTAGTCCAACCCCCTGCAATGCAGCAATCTCAGCTAAAGCATCCGGGACAGAGGGCCATCCAATCTCTGCTTAAAAACTTCCAAGGAAGGAGATTCCACAACCTCCCAAGGTAGACCGTTCCAATGTTGAACAGCTCTTACTGTCAAGAGATCTCTTCCTGATGTTTAGTCGGAATCTCCTCTCTTGTAACTTGAAGTCAGTGGTTCGAGTCCTACCCTGCAAACATTTGCCTTCAAGGTTCTTGTGTTGATACACAAACCCCTGAACAACTTTGGGGCCAGGATACAACAAGGAGTGCCTGAGCGCTATTCATTGCCCTCTGCATTACATAGACGGGATTGGACTCTTCTAGAAATCAGGCATATATAGTTGCATCATTCCAACGCTCTTCCAGCAGAGATTCAGCCGGCTCCCTCACTTTTGACTTCCACATATCTCTTGAATATTTTTTTTAATGCCAACAGGCCTATACCACTGTTTTAAGCTCTTCTTCTTTTTTTTGAACTGGCCAGTCATTGTAATGATAGTTTGGGATTGTTTCCAATTATGTTTTATGTTCTGTTGCTGTATGCCACTCTGATATTGCAGTATATACTTGGTATAATAATAATAATAATAATAATAATAATAATAATAATAATAATTTATTATTTATGCCCTGCCCATCTGGCTGGGTTTCCCCAGCCACTCAGTGTCCAACAAAATATTAAAATACAATAGTGTATTAAACATTAAAAGCTTCCCTAAACAGGGCTGCCTTCAGATGTCTTCTAAAAGTCTGGTAGTTGTTTTTCTCTTTGACATCTGGTGGGAGGGCGTTCCACAGGGTGGGTGCCACTACCGAGAAGGCCCTCTGCCTGGTTCCCTGTAACTTGGCTTCTCGCAGCGATGGAACTGCCAGAAGGCCCTTGGCGCTGGACCTCAGTGTCCGGGCAGAACGATGGGGGTGGAGATGCTCCTTCAGGTATACTGGACTGGGGCCGTATAGTATATGAATATTTTTTGTGGTCACCCTTTCGTATCTCCTTTTCCTCTCTCCCCTTCCATCACTTTGCTGTGACCCCTCTATCAGAATTTAGGTTGTTAGCTTCTTAGAAATGAGACATGTCTTTAAGAACTCCCTTATACAAAGTCAGACCATGGGTGCATCTAAGCTCAGCAGTAGCAGTTGCTCTCTAAGAGTTTCGGATAAGGGACATTCCTGATCCTACCCAAATATGTCGTGGTTTGAACTAGGGACCATCTGCATGCGATGCTCTTGCAGCGAGCTACAGCACTTCCACTAAGTTGTGTTGAAACTGCAGAACGCCATGAGCATTATTGGCGCTATATGAACGGTAATTGTTCTTCCTGGTGGCCTTTATGCATCCAGAGTATCTCAGATTGCTTCCAGACATTCCATTTACTGAGCAATCACCCTGATTCATTTGCACAAAGAGTGCAGGGAAGTTAGAGGTCCAGCTCCGAGGGCCTTCTGGTGGTTCCCTCACTGTGAGATGTGAAGCTACAGGGAACCAGGCAGAAGGCCTTCTTGGTAGTGGTGCCTGCCCTGTAGAATGCACTTTCATCAGAGGTCAAACAGATAAACAACTATTTGACTTTTAGAAGACATCTGAAGGCAGCCCTGTTCAAAAATGTTGTTAATGGTCTATGTTTTACTGTGTTTTTAATATTTGGTTGGGGCAACCCAGTCAGATGTGTGGCACATAAATAAAATTGTTGTTGTTTTGTTGTTGCTGCTGCTGTTGTTGTTGTTAAGCACCCACAATTCATTGAGCATGCATTCTGTTTTGTATGTGAGGAGGTTATACAGCATTGCTTCAGGAAATGTTATCTTACACTTTCCAGTTCATTTTCTTGTTAGTTTCCTTATTGCAAAAAGGTCTGATGGGGAGGGGGTTGCTGTTCAAGATTGGCAAGTACTCTTTAACTGTGCAACCTGGTTTTGCCAGTATGTGATGGAAGGTGCATGCGTATCATCAGTTGGCCTTGTTTTACAACCTTCTCACATTCTTTCTGCCCTTTGTCTCCCCAATCGCAGGGTGAAGAAGCTGAAGGAGACCTTTTCTTTCATACAGCTGCTCAACAAAAACATGAGTAATCTCCGCACCTGGCTGGCACGCATTGAATCCGAGCTTTCGAAGCCTGTTGTTTATGACACCTGCGATGATCAGGAGATAAAGAAGAGACTTGCAGAGCAGCAGGTAAGGTGGAGGAAAACAGAGAACGTGAAAGAGATGGGCAAAAGACTGTCTTGAGGCTTTGTTCGTTTATTTCTGTGTTCTTTTATTTTATTTGAAAAATCTTGACTGCTTAACATTTATCTAAGCAGTGTGCAATACAACATGGGAACCACCCGCTGGTCAAATGGCCTGACATTGTGGTGTTAAAGCTGGAATTATTTGAAGAGGACACTATTACATATAACCAAAGATGTTTTTGTTTTTTTGTTCGTGGTTATAGGATCTGCAGCGGGACATTGACCAGCACAGCCCTGATGTCGATTCTGTCTTCTGCATCTGCGAGGTCTTGCTGAATGATTCTGATGCCTGTGCCAACCAGACTGAATGCGACTCCATCCAGCAGACCACAAGAAGTTTGGACCGCCGGTGGAGAAATATCTGTGCCATGTCTATGGAGAGGCGGATGAAGTGAGAGGCATTTCTCCCACTCTTTTCTGTTGTTTTAAATCATGGGTAGGCAAACTAAGGCCCAGGGGCTGGATCCGGCCCAATCGCCTTCTAAATCCGGCCCGCAGATGGTCCAGGAATCAGCGTGTTTTTACATGAGCAGAATGTGTCCTTTTATTTAAAATGCATCTCTGGGTTATTTGTGGGGCATAGGAAATCGTTCATTATTTTTTTCAAAGTATAGTCCGCCCCCTCCCCACAAGGTCTGAGGGACAGTGGACTGGCCCCCTGCTGAAAAAGTTTGCTGACCCCTGTATTAAATTAACATTTTATTTGGTTTTCTGGTTTAACGTTCACCGTTATCAAAAGGCCCAAGGAATCATTCCTAAAAAGGATGTGGTTGCATGAGAGGAGATTGGTAGTAGAAGGGTCTAGCTAACAGGATCAAGTACAGTGGTACCTCGGGATGCGAACGGGATCCGTTCCAGAGCCCCATTGGCATCCTGAATGGAACGTAAGACGCGACCGTGCATCTGCGCGGGTCGCGTTTTGCCGCTTCCGCACATGAGCGTGACGTCGGCATGCGCGAGCGGTGAAACCCAGAAGTAACGCACTCCATTACTTCCGGGTTGCTGCGGAGCGCAACCCAAAAGCGCTCAACCTGAAGCACATTCAACTCGAGGTATGACTGTATTGCCAGAGATGGGGAACATGTGGCCCTACAGATGTTGCTGAACTTCCCTCATACAGTTGGCTGTGCTGGCTGGGGGGGGGGGCAACAAATTCCTAAAGGCTGCAGGTTCCCCGTCCTTGACATGGCAGGTGATGGAAGTGGTCTCTATCAGCACGAGACCCTGCTACTGAGTCAGAGCAAGCGATATGGATATACAAGGGGTCCCCAACTAAATTCCTGGCATCTCCAGCTAAAGAATATCAGAAGCAAATTATGGGAAAGACCACTGCCTGTCACCCTGAAGAGCCCTTGCCCTTTGGCAGTATTGAGTTAGATGGGGAAATTGCCTGACCTTGTATGAGACAGCATCCTATGTTCCGCGATCAGGACTCTGTGTGTGGTTTGGTGCTATGAGAACACAGAAGAAGCGCAGGATGTGGTCTCAGGGCCAGAATTCAGAATCTTAGCTTTCCTTTCTTTTAAAGGCACGTGTGCAAAGAGTCCTGCTTGATCAGGCCAATCGCCCATGTAGACTAGCAATCTGTTCCCACAGTGGTCCATCAAAGGATCCAACGGGAAGCCCACAAGCAGGACCTGATTGTGACAGCACACTCCCTGTTTGTGATTCCCAGCAACTGCCATTCAGAAGCGTATTGAAGAAAATGCCCAGCTTGTAGCCATTGATAGCTTATCCTCTGTGAATTCATCTAATACTCTATTAAAGCTATCTGTATTGCAACAACATGCTTGAAAATATATGGGCAACATATATCTTAACCATAGAATAAAATTGTAATGATGTTGTCACGCTGTAATTGATGTAGTTCGCACAGCTACCATCCCCCCAACTGCTGCTGCTGTGGGAGGTGAGAGGGGGAAAGCCTGCCTTTCAAAATGCAATCTTCCTTCTCTCATCAGTGGGGGGCAGAGCAAAGGGGAGAAATCACTTCCCAGTGATGTGGGTCGCTGGCATTTACTGCGGGGGTGAAGCACAGGGAGCTTGGCTGGCAGCTAGAATGGTGAAATGACTCTGCCACTATGCACCAGACTCCCTGTTTCTCACCCCTCTCCCTCTTGCTAAGTGACGGTGGCCTGTGGTGTTGGGAACACAGAAGACCACCAGAGCTTCACCCATGCCACCTCACCAGTTGCCAGAGGCAGGTGGTTTGGGTGAGCTGTGAGGGGAAGGGGAATTGGGCAGGCTGTGTTCCAGAAGGTTCCAGAAGGCTGGTGGTTTTTCCACATGAAGTACACTGGGGAAAAATGCTGCTGTTGCTGCTTGTTTCCCCTTTTAGGATTGAGGAAACATGGCAACTTTGGCAAAAGTTCCTGGAGGACTACTCTCGCTTTGAGGACTGGCTGAAGACAGCCGAGAGGACAGCAGCGTATCCAAACTCTTCAGAGGTTTCATACACCAATGCCAAGGAGGACTTGAAGAAATTTGAGGTAAATACCCTGCTTTCTGTTGTGGTTTTTGCCCTAGAATTTGTTTCTTCCTGAGCGATGCCAGGTATGAGGCTGCTCGTAAGAAAACAAAGGGCTGCTTTTTCCACCTCAGGCATTTCAGCGACAAATCCACGAGCGACTGACGCAACTGGAGCTGATCAATAAACAGTACCGGCGTTTGGCCCGGGAGAATCGCACTGATTCAGCCAGCAAGCTGAAGCAGATGGTCCACAAGGGCAACCAAGACTGGGATAACCTCCAGAAACGCGTGACAGCAATTCTCAGGAGACTCAAGGTAACCACAGGCCGGCTGTGCCACGGCTGTCAGGTTTCAGGTGAGGGTAGCCGGTGGGTCTCAAACCCTCAATGTGGGTTGAGCGGATGAGACCAATAGCGCGTCCAACTGTCAACAAAGCGGTTTCTGTACATGCTGTGGAGGACAGTGAGGGGAAGGTGGGACTTCTCAACCTGGGAAGGGTGTCCCATCTAGGAGAAGGAAAACTCTATCTTAAATCTCCTCTGTCTTTCGGCTATACTCAGAAAGGCTTTGGGAGTAAACCCTGAGGAGCAGTCCACACCCGCTACCTTGCAGGTCATATTTAGGAGAAGAAATGGCTAAAGGAAGTAAACCCTACACAAATCTGGAGTGGAGTGGTTGGCGCCTTGTACGCCTCCTTCCGGCAAACAAGCAGCAGTTTTGCTATGTGCCAACTGTCGGGTCGACGTATTTGCTTTCTGTGATTTCCTTTAGCACTTTACCAATCAATGGGAGGAGTTTGTGGGCACCAAGGACAGCATCCTGGTGTGGCTGACCGAAATGGACCTGCAGCTGACCAACGTGGAACACTTCTCAGAGAGCAACTTGGACGAGAAAATGCGGCAGCTAAATGTGGGTATTGCTTTTCTTTTTTAAAAAAAGAAAACCATCATGAGAAATGAGCTGAGTTCTACACCGCCCCTCAGTCCTATAACATCTGCCTATCTCCTGTTTGGATATACAGTATATCCCTGGGAAATTTGCTGCAAGTCCTTTAAGCTTCCTGCCATCCCAAAAGAAGGAGTGGAAACAAAGCTACCTTTGTTTATTTATATATTGGAGTACTTCTCTGAACTTGGATGTCTCTCATATCCAATGGGGACCAACCATTCTTCTCAGTCCCAACTTGTGGGAGGTTCCAGCAACCACTGTATACAGTGGTTTTCTGTGTGTGCCATGGTTCTCACTGGCAAAATGTACTGTCTCTCCCCTCCCCCCTTTTTTTGGTTGTGTTGGCACCCACAAAATTATTATCAAGATATGACTAGCAGCACAGCACCCCATTCCCGTGCCCCCCAAAACACACTGATTGTATATATGAGGAATTGGCTTAAGAATCCAGGCCTCAGGGAGAGCGGTGAAACATTCCCTGTCCAAAAGGGGAATTAACCTGATGAGGAATGCTGTATTTAGGAAGCATCCTTGCTTGTCTTCCAAACAGTGTTTCCAGCAGGAAATATTGCTAAACACCGACAAGATCCATGAGCTTACTATGTCCGGGAAGCACCTGATTCAGAAAAGCGAGCCTTCGGATGCTGTTGTGATTGAAGAGGAGCTGCAAGAAGTCCACAGATACTACCAGGACGTGTTTGGCCGCGTCTCCCGATTCCAGCATAGACTGGCATCCTGGCCCCCGGTAAGAGCTATCAAGATTGCATTGGGTGGCGCTGTGGGTTAAACCGTAGAGCCTAGGACTTCCTGATCAGAAGGTCGGCGGTTCGAATCCCCGCAACGGGGTGAGCTCCCGTTGCTTGGTCCCTGCTCCTGCCAACCTAGCAGTTCGAAAGCACATCAAAGTGCAAGTAGATAAATAGGGAAGGTAAACGGCATTTCCGTGCACTGCTCTGGTTCGCCAGAAGCGGCTTAGTCATGCTGGCCACATGACCCGGAAGCTGTACGCCGGCTCCCTCAGCCAATAAAGCGAGATGAGCGCCGCAACCCCAGAGTCGGTCACGACTGGACCTAATAGTCAGGGTTCCCTTTCTCTTTCCATTTACTTGCATGCAAGAGGTGGAATAGACCTACAGTGGTACCTTGGGTTACATACGCTTCAGGTTACATATGCTTCAGGTTACATATGCTTCAGGTTACATACGCTTCAGGTTACAGACTCTGCTAACCCAGAAATAGTATCTCGGGTTAAGAATTTTGCTTCAGGATGAGAACAGAAATCGCTAAAGTGGTGCTTCAGGTTTAGAACAGTTTCAGGTTAAGAATGGACCTCCGGAATGAATTAAGTACATAACCAGAGGTATCACTGTACTGCCAAAAGCCTCTGGGGTCCCAAGAGTAAAAGGCCTTAAGGAAGCACTTTTTTTTCCTGAGTTACAAAGAAAGGCAAGCAGGTCCTGCTAAAGTCTCTGCCTTGATGCAAGACCAGCTGGAAGCTCCATCTAGACTGTCTTGACTTCCATGATGGAAGAAGCGCATAGGAAACTGCCAAGTCAGGACATTGTTCCATCTAGGTCAGTTCTATCTAGCCTGGCCTTCCAGGGTTTCATACAGGAGAGATTCCCAGTCTTAGCTGAGAGTGCTGGAGATGGAACCAGCCAGCCAGTGTTGACAAAACTGAGCTAGAGAGACCAAAGGCCTGACAATACTGAGCTAGATAGAGCAAAGGTCTGGCTTGGTATAAGGCAAATTCCAATGTTCTTGTAAGTAAGGCAAGGGTATTTGGGGCAGAATACACTGATAATTAGTCAGAAGTCAATAATTTTGCTCAGTGATAGCTCTTTCATTTTAGGGACTGGAAGATGAAAAGGAGACCTCTGAAAGCGAGGCCGACATGGAAGATGCAAGGGGGATGCAGAGCGACCCCTGGTGCCGAAAGGGCATGCAGGAAGGGCTGCCGCCCCAGCAGTCCCTCTGCCACCTCGTGCCCCCTGCAGTGGGTCACGAGAGGTCGGGCTGCGAGACGCCCGTCAGCGTGGACTCCATCCCGTTGGAGTGGGATCACACGGGGGACGTCGGAGACTCCGGTCCCCAAGACGAGGAAGAAGAACAGTATTACAGTGATCTGTCAGGTGAGTCCATCCTAGCAATTCTTCCCATTTCAGCAAGGAAATGTAACCTTGGCACCCATGCAAAAACCCCGTGGCCCAGCTTTTTAAATATTGATCTGCGAGCAATGCAACCATTCAAAGGCATGTCTGCACAAGAGCTTTTCCCATCTTTTGCAAGATTCATTGATGCCCTTCGTGTACAGGTGGGAGAATTCTGGGCTGCGTCCCTTCACTCTAGGGTAGGTGCAGGATGAGTATTACCGTATTGGCCCAAATATAAGCTGCACCCGAATATAAGCCGCATCTTTAAAATTCGGGGGGGGGGGGGGGAGAAAGAAAGACAATACCCGAATATAAGCAGCTCCCTTAAAATTCCACAGGCACTCACACCCGTTCCGTTTTACCATATGTCTGTTTCAGCAGCGATATCGTAAAAGCCAATTTTTGTAAGGTTGCGAATTTAAGCTGCACTTTTCACAGTCAGAATTTGGGGAGGGGGAAGTGAGACTTATATTCAGGCCAATACGGTGTATATATTTTTGGATGCATCCCTTTACAGAGTAACCATAGTTCAGCTGTACAGTGCATACTTTGCTTGGCGAGGGTCCCACATTCAGCCGCCAATTAAGAGGCTTGTTCCTTGAGAGCCCGAGAGTCACTGCCAGTCAGAGTAGACCATTCTGGACTACATGGAGAAATAGTCTGAGCTATTTTGCTAAAAACCATGTAGAAAACTAGTACATTGGAGCAAAAGGCTTAGCATTACCCTCTTTGATGTCCTGGCTTGACCTAATGCAGGGAGCTGGTTATGCAGGAAGGGAGCATTCAGAAGCAAGACCCCCTCCTCATATCATAGAATCGTAGAATTGTAGAGTTGGAAGGGACCACAAGGGTCATCTAGTCCAACCCCCTACAATGCAGGAATCTTTCACCCAACATGGGGCTCAAACCCACAACCCCTGAGTCTCTTCTTTTACCAACTGAGCTATTCCAGCAGGCTAACATGGTGCAGTACAAAAGGATCATCACCTGATGTTCTGTGCTACTTATAGCAGGGCTCTTTGCATGCAGCTAGGAATCCAGGAAGCTGTGGCAAAAAAAACCCCACACCCTATACAGTGGACTCTCGGGTTGCGAACGTGATCCATACGGGATCCACATTCGCAACCCACAGCGTTCGCAACCCGCAGTGGCGCATCTGCGCATGCACAGGTTGCAATTCAGCGCTTATGCGCAAAGCGCAATTTAGCACTTCTGTGCATGCACGACCTCCGAAACCCGGAAGTAACCAGTTCCGGTACTTCCGGGTTTCGGAGCATCCGTAACCTGAAAAAAACGCAACCTGAAGTGTCTGTAACTGTACTTTGAATATCTTTGTACATATATCACCATGTGAGCTCAGCCCCACAGTTCTGGAGCTGGACTTCTGGAGGATCAGGGCAGCCTTGTGGCTGTCTCCCATCATAGCCTGGTTTTCTGAAGACCGCCCCCCCCACCCGGCCCCTGTGTAATGGCAGCAGAAGTTTGAGAGGGACACAAATCACCTGCACAGTTAAGGAGGAGCCAATGGCTGGCTGTTCCCACCTATCTCTCATCATCTCTCTTCTTACTGGCTGGTTTTCCCTGCTCTGCCCCATCCCAGCTGCTAGGGGAAGTCAGCTGCTAAGCAGAATGATATAGGGAGATCTGCTGAACCACAATAACTACAGGAAAATCTCAATATTAAAAAACAGTATGCCACTAAATATCAGGTACTTGGGTGGGGGGTGGAGCTTAGCAGCAGTTGGGGGGCTGTTGCCTTAATACAGTCATACCTCGGGTTGAATGTGCTTCGGGTTGAGCACGTTCGAGTTGCGCTCCGCAGCAACCCGGAAGTAACAGAGCGCATTACTTCCAGGTTTCGCCGCTCGTGCATGCGCAGACGCTCAAAATGACGTCACACACACGTCTTGCGTTCCATTCAGGATGCGAATGGGGCTCCAGAACGGATCCCGTTCGCATCCCGAGGTACCACTGTACTCTCCTTAGGAGCTTGCCAGAGTCTTTCCAGCTGTTGCAAATGCAGTGCCAGGCTATGCAAACTTTTGACTGGATCTATCGGGGGCTGCTCTTATGTTTCTGTCCTGTGGGGTGGGTAGTTGTGGGGGTGTTCGCTCACAGCCTCTTCTGTCCGGCGAGGCAATTGGTGATGTTGTTCTTTTTTCAGATGTAGAAATCCCTGAAAATGCCGAGGCCTTTCTTAAAATGACCACAAAATCATTGAAAGCAGTTTCTGGTAGGCACTGCTGCTGCATGTGTCTCAACATGACAGTCTCCCTGTGGCGCACGCTATGCTCCTTACACCTCTCTCATATGCAAGTGTCTGGCTCCCTGGCTTGTGTCAACACCATGCTCCAGTTGCTTCATGGTGGATTCTCTCTCTTTTTTCCCCATTTTTGTTTAACGCTGCACCATTTGCACATGTGTCATCATTAGTGAACGGTCAAGATTGTGCTCCCCCCCCCCTTAGTTCTCCACTCCAGCACAAAGATGGTTAAATTTGTGTTTCGATTTGCATTGGAGGCTATAAGCCTTCAGGTGCAGTCTAGGTTAAAAAAACAACCAAACAGAAAATCTTCCTGGTCCTGGACATCATAGCTTAGCTTTAAGGCCTCCTCTGCCATTCAGCATTGGGCTGAACAGGGTGATTGGCTTGCTTTGAAAATGAGCACTTGGTATTCTCTGCAGAATCCATGTTAGTTTCATTTGCGTCTTCTTTGGCAATCACTCGTAGCCGAGTAAGGTTGTCTTCCATAAACACGGTTTTAATAATGAGTCCGTATGTGATTGGGGAGGCCAATTCTGGATCCACACGTCCTTCCACAGTGGGGACATTGGTTTCCAGATGGGAGTTGATCACGGTGTGGATTTGCCAAGCGTGCCTTCCTCTTAGCACGTTTCTCCCTTGAGTCCTGAGTTCGAGTGTCTTTGGTAAAGGCTGTTCTCCAACTGGAGCGCTCGCAGGCCAGTGTTTCCCAGTTGTCAGTGTTTATACTACATTTTTTTAGATTTGCCTTGAGACAGTCTTTAAACTGAGAGTTAAATTTTAGTTTCATCTGCACTATCACGTTGTGTGTTGCAGACATAGATGCGTCACCAAGGAGTCCTGTTTTCCAGCAGAGATGGTCAAAGTCATTTTGATGCTTGAGAGTGGAAGGTTCAAAGTGGCTTCCATTCTTGCCTTGGTGGTCACAAACACAACAGATACAGGCTGCATGCACACCTTTTTTATTTTAAAATCAAGAGGAACTGAGCCCTTTTCTATATAGTCCACACACCATCTAGCCGTGCTAGCTGAAAAGCTTATTGAGAAACTGGATTTCATTCTGAAAACAAAAGCTCATGACAGATGGATTCCGTGTCCATTCAAAAGCAGGTGTAGGCGGGGCTTTATCCACACCTGCCCAATGACATTGTAGGTAGGCGTATGCCAAGAATGCAATCACCGCTTCCTCCTTCATTCATGTGCAGGGAGGGAAAAGCATGGATAACCTCAAGAGGAGGTTTTCCAAATGCATATCAAGTAGCCACACTCACCCTTGCGGACAAGCAGGATCTAGATTATAAGAAGCAGTTTTGAGGATGAGCAGGCACAATTCCAGATTGAGGGAAACCTGCAGTTTTTTGTGTGCTACAAATGGGACAGCGCGTACGCAACCTAAGTGACCCACCATTTGCTGCCTCGTAATAGCATCCCTGTGGGACGCAGGTAGCGCTGTTGGTTGAACCACAGAACCTAGGACTTGCTGATCAGAAGGTCGGCGGTTCGATTCCCCGCAACGGAGTGAGCTCCCGTTGCTCAGTCCCTGCTCCTGCCAACCTAGCAGTTCGAAAGCACGTCAAAGTGCAAGTAGATAAATAGGTACCACTCCGGCGGGAAGGTAAACGGTGCCGTGTGCTGCTCTGGTTCGCCAGAAGCGGCTTAGTCATGCTGGCCACATGACCCGGAAGCTGTACGCCGGCTCCCTCGGCCAATAAAGCGAGATGAGCGCCGCAACCCCACAGTCGGTCACGACTGGACCTAATGGTCAGGGGTCCCTTTACCTTCACCTTTAATAGCATCCCGGAAGTTTGCTGCCTGAGAAGGGCCACGCCATCCTTCTCCTATGTAGGACCAGCTCTCCCTCCCAGAGTCATCTTTCCCGCCTGCACTTTTCGGTGGTGTTGTTAACTGTCTGTAGGCCTTTTCAGGAAGGTGGGTTGAGGGGACGTGCCCACCCATAACTGCATGGCTCCTCATTTCATTGCCCCTGAAACACAGCCGACATACATTTGCAAACAAGCATGCTTTGCAAGGAAACAACGGTAAAACTTTCATATATATTTCCCCCCGCATCATAACTTGGTTCCCCCTATTCTGCAGAATGCTTTTAATTCATTCATATCCCCCACCCCCACCCCTCACCCCAAACTTGGGCATCTAACTTCCTGCGGATTTCTTTTTCCATGTCGTACCACAGAAAAATCTGCTTCTGAGACTCACACGTGGCACTCTCCGGAAAGCCCTGCTTGCCGAAAACATCCATACAGCCAGGGAGAGATGGTTCCAAGTGTCCTTTTGAACAGCCCAGAGACAAGCACTCCCTACAAACCAGGCTATGTAAGTCCTACTGGATGCAGGTACATTACTAGCTTAAAAGGGCTGGATTGGCCTTTAGGTTAAGACAGGAGCAGGCAACCTGTGCCCCCTCCGTATGTTTTTGGACCACCGTCATCCCTGACCAAAAGCCATGCTGGAGCTGGTCACCATTGGAAGTAAAAAATGAAGAATTTGCACTGGACAGAGGGGAGAGACATTGTATGGCTTAAGCGATGAAAGAGGTGCATGATTTTACTTTTTTAAAAAATGACAACATATTTTTATTTGCAATTTTAGCAAAGGAGAGAAATCAAATGCAATAAAATAAATAAAAGGAACTACTATAGAAATAACACTAATAATAACAAAAAAAAACCCCAGTCACTTCACATTATATAAGCATTTGCCATCTGTAGATGTATCTTAAATATAAGTTAATATAAGCCTTCCATGTGTCCAAAAAGGTATGAACACAATATGAAATATGTTCAAATGTTTCCAGGGTCAGTAGATCTTCAGATCATAATGGATGTTGAGTATTTATCCATTCAGGCTCTTAACAAACATAAGGGCATGCAAATTCCACTTTTGTTGTCTTGCCATTAATCCCCATACTACAGGAGTATTAATTGAAATGATATGAACATCTGGATTTGGGCAATACAAAATTGATGTGGATAACAACTTCAGACCAAAAATGCTGTGTCAGTGGAGAAGCCCAACATCATATGCCTCAATGTGGTGTTCTCGGCATTACACCTCTAACATCTGTCTGCATTATGCAGTGCCTTCCTATACTCAAAATATTATTTTTTGCTGGATCACTCTCAATTTCGAATCTTAAGGAAAGATTCTATATAAAAGCAATTTTCCATTGTTTAGACTGTAGGATACTTAAAAGCAATTTTCCATTGTTTAGACGGTACGATACTTTCTGATTCCTTATTCCTCGCTTCTCTGAGTTCTTGAACTTTTGCTTCACGAAGATCCATTAAGCATTTATAAATGACAGCTGGATTTGCAGATTTTGCTAATTGCACGTTGGTGGCGTAGTTCTGAGCAAAGGTAAAAAGTGTGATAATGGGAGGCGAATGAAGGAGTGCTAAAGTCTCTGATAGATGGAGTAGCAAAGGTCATTTCGGTGCTGCATAGTGCGACAGAAGTATTTTTACTCTTCAGTTTCCTGAGCTTTTAAAATTCAAAGATTTACAAGACCAAGATAATGGATTGTCTCATGGTTACCTCTGGCAGGAAGGTACCTTTTGAGCAGAAGTGTGCTGAGGACATTGCTGGGTGCCCAAGCAGTGCGTTGGGCACAGTGTACATGGGCCGGCGTCATGTGTCATTCCCTGCTTTCCATGTTGTTATATTCCAGGTGAAACAACGGAGCAGCAGGGGTCTGGACAGCATGCAGGAGATCTCTGGGATGTTGCCTAGCGAAGAACCCCAATCCAGCCAGAGCCTTGATGGCGTTGCAGCCATAGAAAAACAACCAGGTACTTTAGCTGTAGTATTTTTTGAGATAGATCTGTATCAAAATGGATACAGATATGCATGTGTGTATGTGTGTAATCGGGACGCGGGTGGCGCTGTGGGTTAAAGCACAGAGCCTAGGACTTGCCGATCAGAAGGTTGGCAGTTCGAATCCCCGCCACGGGGTGAGCTCCCGTTGCTCGGTCCCTGCTCCTGCCAACCTAGCAGTTCAAAAGCACATCAAAGTGCAAGTAGATAAATAGGTACCGCTCCAGCGGGAAGGTAAATGGCATTTCCGTGCGCTGCTCTGGTTCGCCAGAAGCGGCTTAGTCATGCTGGCCACATGACCTAGAAGCTGTATTGGCTCCCTTGGCCAATAAAGCGAGATGAGCGCCGCAACCCCAGAGTCGGTCACAACTGGACCTAATGGTCAGGGGTCCCTTTACCTTTACCTTTACTATGTGTGTAATAAATTTTGTTTATGTAGAGCAGTCTTCCTCAACCTCAGCCCTCCAGATGTTTTTGGACTACAACTCCCATGATCCCTAGCTAGCAGGACCAGTGGTCAGGGATGATGGGAATTGTAGTCTCAAAACATCTGGAGGGCCGAGGCTGAGGAAGCCTGATTTAGAGGCTTCTTTGCAGAGTGTGTGAGAAATAGGATTTCATTTTTCCCTATGTATTTATAACATCAGTGTAGATGGTGCCCTACAGAGGAATGAAAGCCAATAAACAACAGATCCCTGCTCCAACAAACTTAAATTTTCTAAATGGAGGAAGCGGAGAGGGAGTCAAAGATAAAAATAAATGAATGTGAGCAGGTGCAGTTATTTTATCTATTGAAGTATTTATGTTCCCCCTTTGCATTTAAAGGCAAAACGCCCAAAGGCAGCTAATGTAAAAATGAAAAATAGTGAAAAAACAAACAAACAGCCACATGAAAGTAGAAGGCAGAAGCAGCAGATGGAATCATTAAAAAAGAGAAATGACAGAAAATACTACATGGGGTGGTAGTCCAAAATATCTGGGGGCTGGTGAAGGCTGCTATCGATTGTGTCTTTAAAAGGTATCAATGCTACGCTATTGTAAAGGGATAGAAGCCCTAAAAGGCTACCCAAAAATTCACATAGGCTTAATGTTGGATCTTGTAGCTAGGCTGGGGTAGAAGATCTGTTTCCTCAGGGGACCCAGCGAGTGCCTAAAATAATACTCCTCTGAGTCAAGCTTCAAAGCTTTTTTAAATAAAATAAAAACCATGAATAATTTTGCAACAAACCGCAGGAGGCCTGGAGAGATGGGAGCTGATTCAAGCCCAAGACTTAAGCAACAAGCTGCGAATGAAGCAGAGTCGGCAGCAGCGGGAGCAGCTGAATTCTGACCTCACGAATATCAACGCTTGGCTGGATAAAACAGAGAAGGAGCTTGAAATGTTGCAGGAGGCAGAACCGCCCACCAGCATCACGGCCATCCATCAAAGAGTCAAGAAGCAGAAAGTGAGTTCACCATTTGTCCTGGTAAATAGGACAACTAAGCCTAACTAAGAAGTGCCTTGCTGGATCAAGGCAAGGTCTTCCAGGGCTGCACTCCCTTTATGGCAGGGGACAATCTCTTAAGAAAGACCACACAGGTAAGATAGCCAGAATCTGATCTGCAGAAGGCAGTTACACCTAGAGCTTCTGCCGTTTGACTCCTGTGTCCAATGGCTGGTGATAGACCTTGAAGTTTGCTTGATTCTAGTTCTATGCAGGTGTTCTTAACTAAGATAAGTGGGGCCCGGCATGCTAGCCTCGGCCCATCATCATGATCACTGCTACTTCTACTCTTAATTCAATTTATTTGTTGCCTTCTTACACCTGAGTCTCAATGGAACATCCCCCCCCCCCAAAAAATCCAAAACATGAGATATATAGATATAAACAACAGTAAGTATAAAACACATGGGACGCAGGTGGCGCTGTGGGTTAAACCACAGAGCCTAGGACTTGCCGATTGGAAGGTCGGTGGTTCTAATCCCCACGACGGGGTGAGCTCCCGTTCCTCGGTCCCTGCTCCTGCCCACCTAGCAGTTCGAAAGCATGTCAAAGTGCAAGTAGATAAATAGGTACTGCTCCGGCGGGAAGGTAAACGGCGTTTCCATGCACTGCTCTGGTTCGCCAGAAGCGGCTTAGTCATGCTGGCCACATGACCCGGAAGCTGTACGCCGGCTCCCTCAGCCAATAAAGCGAGATGAGCGCCGCAACCCCAGAGTCGGCCACGACTGGACCTAATGGTCAGGGGTCCCTTTACGTATAAAACACAGCACAATCAGCTACTACTTCTTAGTTACAAAGTTCAGCAGGTTGTAATTCACATCAGTCATGGACTTGTGGTCATGAACTAATTGTTGGAATGCACTCATAGAGCCTTCATAGGATTATCCCCCAAGGGAAGGGTTTGAACAGCCTTGTTTGCTTGTTTGTTTTGTAATTTTTTATATTTATATTTATTTCTATTCCACCCTGGACCAGGACTCAAGGCAGCTTACAGATAAAAATGCAAAAGCACAGACTGAAACACTTGGGGGCGGGGGCTCAAAGAGGTTTACAAAAAAAGAATAAAGCTGTGAAAAATTGTCAGTGGGCAACAGTTAAAAACAAGCCTTCACAAATAATTGCAATGAACAATCAGCTAAAGAGCAGGTGAAAAAAAACGTCAGCGTTTTCACATGTCCGGATCAGCTTGCCTAAACAAAAAAAAATTGTCAACAGGCAGGGAGTTCCAAAGTGTAAACGATCCATTTCTTACAAGTATTATGTGGCACTTGCCACAGTGCCAGTTTTGTAGATCGGAGCAGTCGAGTAGGCATGCAAAGAAGCAAGGCAATCTCACTGGTAAACTGGTTGTTTTGTTGTGCCGGTGCTTAAAAACCCAAGCTATTTTTAAACGCAGAATCCTAACCCGCTTCTTCCCCGCCAGGATATGCTCAAAGCCTTTGATAACTACAAGGCCCTTGTGCTTTCTGCCAACCTGGCCAGCAAGGACTTCAGGCAAGGAGACAGCGCTGGATCCAAAGAGCTCCAGAACAGGCTTCGGCAAGTCAATATGCGCTGGGAGGAGGCCATTCATTTGATGGGAGAGTGGAGGAAGAGTTTGCAGGAAGCCCTGGTGGGCTGCCAGGTCAGTGCAGCCCATTGCTTTCTTCTTTATAAGAAGTGGGTAGGGAGAAGGTTTTCCTCCATCTCTCAAACACCAGAACTCGGGGATAACCAATGAAAACGAACATTAGAAGATTCTGGATGGGCAATGGAAGGTACTTCATCCATGGCTACTAATCCTGGTGTCCCTGTTCTGCTGCCACTGTTGTGAGGCTGTACATCTCTGAGTCCCAGTTTCTGGGAATCACAGGCAGGGAGGTTGCTGTTGGTCTCAGTTTCTGTTTGGTGGCTTCCTATAAGTATTTGCTTGACCCCTGTGAGAACAGGAAGCTGGGCTAGACGCTGGCCTGATCCAGCAGCCTTTTTTATAATAATATTGCAATAATAATAATTTATTATTTATACCCCGTCCCTCTGGCTGAGTTTCCCCAGCCACTCTGGGCGGCTCCCAATCAAGTATTAAAAACAATACAGCGTTAAATATTAAAAACTTCCCTGATCAGGGCTGCCTTCAGATGTCTTTTAAAAATAGGATAGGTACTTATTTCCTTCGCATCTGAAGGGAGGGGGTTCCACAGGGTGGGTGCCACTACCGAGAAGGCCCTCTGTCTGGTTCCCTGTAACCTCACTTCTCACAATGAGGGAACCGCCAGAAGACCCTCGGCACTGGATCTCAGTGTCCGGGCTGAACGATGGGGGTGGAGATGCTCCTTCAGGTATACAGGATGTTTTTATGTTTTTAAGCCAACCTGGGCAGATTTAAGAAACTACTTTAAAATGCCATTTGCAGAGCACTCCGGAGTTGCACAGCATTCTTACGTAAGTGAGGCAAGATCTTCGAGTTTTGTGATTTTCCTTTCGGCACATAGCTGAAGGATGCAAGCCCGCCTCCCTGCACTTCTGGCCTCCTTTGCCTGGAACAGATCGTGAAGCATTGTGGCTAATAGTCTAAATTGCAAACCAGGAAATATTCTTCTGCCATGAACAGGTGGCCTTAGCCAAGCCACGATCTGTCAACCTCAGCCCTCCACCTATGGTTAGTCAATGTTGAACTGATAATACTGGCCTGCCTTTAAGTATTCATGAGAGACTGTATGCAGGGAACGCTGAGCATTCAAGAAAGCACAATATAAGTGCTACATATTATTACTACCTTTCAACCCAAGTTGGAAAGGCCCTGTATTATTTGGGTCCCTTCTGCACAGCCTACTTACTGAGCATTCAGCCTGATTTGTTTGTGCAAAGTTTCCAGAGAGGTAGACCTGGGCTGTGGAGCGTTCATTCTGGTTTGACACGACGTTATCAAGCCATTCTTATCCTATTCTTTCCAGTGCATTTCCTTTCTTTATCGCAAAAGATTGCTGTTTCACAAGATCATCAAATCCTTTCAAAGTACGCAACCTGAGTTTGCTGGCATGCAGTCAAATCCTGCCTGCAAAATAGTCTGAAACCAGCCTTTGTCAGCAGACGTGATCTGACAAGGCTGCCCCTCCCTGCCTCTCCTAATAATGGATGTTTTTTCTCTGCAGGATTTCCATAAGCAAAACCATAACCTGCTGCTGTGGCTGGCTGTTGCAGAGGTTCGGAGGCATCAAGCACAGATCAAGGATCTGAATGCTGATCCTCACGCAATTCAGGAGAGCCGAAGAGAATTAATGGTAGGTTTAAAAAACAACAACACTTTTTGGTGCATCCATACAGAAATGATTGACTCGCCAGTTGAATTGCTCCCATTAAGTACAATGTTACTTCGCTACATTTGGTTTGATGGTGGGATGCCAATAATCTGCTTTTCAGATCCTCCCTGTGCCCTATCTTGTCATGATTAGTGATAGTCATTGTAGGAGTGGTATTTTGATTTATTACTCACCCTTTAGCATAAGATCCCGGGGCAGGTTACAGCAATTATTATTTTTATTTATACATACATACATAAATACCCCGCCCATCTGGCTGGGTTTCCCCAGCCACTCTGGGTGGCTCCCAACTGAATTAAAAGCACAATAAAACACCAAACATTAAAAACTTCCCTAAACAGGGCTGCCTTCAGATGTCTTCTAAAAGTCAGATAGTTGTTTATTTCCTTGACATCTGAAGGGAGGGCGTTCCACAGTGTGGGCACCACTACCGAGAAGGCCCTCTGCCTGGTTCCCTGTAACCTCACTTCTCACAGGGAGGGGATTGCCAGAAGGACCTCGGAGCTGGACCTCATTGTCCAGGCTGAATGATGGGGTTGGAGACAATACTAGAATCAATTTAAAATATGACAACAGGCAAGAAGAGAATAGGTTGGGTCCTAAAATATCTGTCACTCGTATGTTTTCAGTATGCTAAGGAAACTGCATAGTGGGGGTGTCAAATGCACATGTGTGGAGGGAACTCTGATTGTTTGATTCTATAACTTAAGGACTGCTATAGAGAATGCCCTCTCCTGGGGCCCCAGTGATGAAACTTCTGAGAGTGTTGACCCTCTCTTAACACCCTAGATCAGCGGTTCTCAACCTGTGGGTCCCCAGATGTTGTTGGACTACAACTCCCATCATCCCTGAGCTCTGGCCTTGCTAGCTAGGGGTGATGGGAGTTGTAGTCCAGCAACATCTGGGGACCCACAGGTTGAGAAAGGCTGCTCTAGAGGGTCCTGAAGTAGGGAGGCAGTCTTTCAAATATTTGGGGGCCTAAGTTGTTTTGGGGCTTTAGGCACTGATGTGAGCCCACTGAATTGCGCCTGGAAACAAACTTACATATTAGCTGTTGCCCAACAATTCAGTAGCAGACCACTTGCTTCATATGCAGAAGCTCCCAGGTAAAGTTCCTGCCATCTCCATTCTGAAGGATCTCAGGGATGTCAGACAGAGATTTTGGAGCTCTGCTGCCCAATGAGAGTAGGCAACACTGGGCTGGACAGATCACGTGGTCAGCTTGATTCTATGTAGAGCAGAGTCATACATGTGTCAATATTTCCTTCCATTTCCCTGTCAAAGCAACTGGAGAAAGAGCTTCTGGAAAGGCAGCCGCAAGTCAACACCCTGCAGGAGATTTCCACTCACCTGCTCGTCAAATCTGGTGGAGGAGATTATGTTGAAGCTCACGAGAAGGTCCACGTTATTGGGAAGAAACTGAAGCAGCTTCTGGAAAGAGTCTCAAGTGATTTAAAGGTCTCGCATGGAAAGCAGGTGAGACTGGGATGCGCTTGAATCCAGGGTGATGCAGTTCTGCATCTCCCAAGGGGGGGGGGTGCATAACTCCTGGGAGATAAAGCTTTTCTTACTCTGCAGAACGTAAAGTTATCTTCCGTTTTCTTCCTCCTAGGACACAAGTGCATTTCTGCAGGATGTGGACGAACTGGACTCGGGAGGCTGTCCTCAGCGATCAGAGAAACCTTGCACATATAAAAACAAGGCAAGCTGCTTGGCAGTTCTTTTCCAAACCTCTGGTTTTTCTCCAGTCTGTTAGTACCTTCTCCTCATCTTGTTTCCATCTGGAAATGCTTTATTGCAAGTTAACACGAACAGCTGACTCGCCCGGTTTGGTCAGGACAGTCCAGCAACTCAACTGTAATCCGTGGCCATGCTAAAAGATACATGGTTTCTGTTCAGTACCTTTCCCCAACCTGATGCCCTCCAGAACATCTTGGACTGCAGTTCCCCTCCTCCCTGACCATGCCGGCTGGGGGTGATGGGAGTTGTAGTCCAGTAGGTCAAGAGGACACTAGGTTGTGGAAGCCTGGTTTGAAATGCTTCTTTAAGGCCAGGCTACAAGCTCTTCCCTTGTCCCATGCCTATACAATCATAACTTGGAAGTCGAATGGAATCCATTCCGGAATTCCGTTCGACTTCCAAAACGTTCGGAAACCAAAGCGCGGCTTCCGATTGGCTGCAGGAAGCTCCTGTAGCCAATCGGAAGCTGCCGAAGCCCCGTCGGATGTTCAGCTTCCAAAAATAGTTCACAAACCGGAACAGTCACTTCTGGGTTTGCGTCGTTCGGGAGCCAAAACGTTCGAGAACTAAGGTGTTCAAAAGCCAAGGTACGACTGTGGGTTCCAATGGGGGTTCAGGCGTAGTTATGGGACTGAATCCGCCCTCGACACCCTGACTACTGGGGGGATGCAAAGGCGTATGACCCTGCAGTGCTGACTTGAAGGTTTTGATAGCATTGACCATGTGATCCTCCTGAACAGACTCTGCCAAGTGAGCATTGGGGCACAGCTTTATGGTGGCTGCAGTCCTGTTTGGTTTTGTCCCCATCCTTCTCCAGGCTGAGTTCTACAAGAGGGGCACTAACCCTAAAGAGGAGGAAGCTAACGGGCAGTGCCACCCCCTGGACTGGTTGTTAAGTAGGCAGCGGGAGGGGGGATGTCTGAGAGAAGACTGCATTTAGTGGGGTGCGACCCCATTCATCCTAATGGAGCAGCGTCCACTCGTCAAACCCATGTTTCTTGTGACGTTCCCACGGCACAGAAGCGTTTTGAGCTCTGTAACCGGGTCACTTGGGATTTGCTTCTTTGCGCTTGCGTTTCTTGAGGAAAGTATGACTAAATAACATAGTAATATCTCCATTTTCAGCAGGCTGGTGGAAGGAACACCTTGGAGACTGAGAGCGGCGCTGATATTAGGTAGGATGTTTTGGAAAACGTTTTCTTTAAGTTAAAAATGGAGGTTGCATTTTGAAGGCAGTCGTAGGGCCAGGCTAGATGTGCTCATAATCACATTAATTAACACACACATTGTTTATTATGTAAATAGCAGCTACAGGGAAATCTGAGCAGGATCAAGGCCATGGAAAGGAGGAAGGGGGAGTTTAGCGCTTTTCCCTCTTTGCCAAAGTCCGAGCAGAGACACACAAAAAGGCTCCTCAAAGATGCTGTATGCATTGCATAGGGAGCCACTACCAGCAACTTTCCTGGAAATGAAACACCTTTGAATGGGAGATTTTTGCCCCCACTCTTTAAAAACAAAAACAGCTGCATTAATTGCATTCACACAACCAGCACTTGAATGTCCATAATTTGTGCAATGCTAACTCAAAGGGATGTGGGTGGTGCTGTGGGTTAAACCACAGAGCCTAGAATTTGCCAATCAGAAGGTCAGCGGTTTGAATCCCCGCGATGGGGTGAGCTCCCATTGCTCAGTCCCTGCTCCTGCCAACCTAGCAGTTCGAAAGCATGTCAAAGTGCAAGTAGATAAATAGATACCGCTCCGGCGGGAAGGTAAACAGCGTTTCCGTGTGCTGCTCTGGTTCGCCAGAAGCAGCTTAGTCATGCTGGCCACATGACCAAGAAGCTGTACACCGGCTCCCTCGACCAATAAAGCGAGATGAGCGCTGCAACCCCAGAGTTGGCCAGGACTGGACCTAACGGTCAGGGGTCCCTTTACCTTTACCTAACTCAGAGGTGGGCAAACATTTGGCTTGTGAGATCTGCTAGAACCCAGAGGTGTGCCAGATGCAGCTAGGTGCACAACAGTGGCTGGGATTCAGCTGAGGCCCATCAGTGGAAACTCTGCACAACGACTTTCACTTGTGCAACAGATTCCCCCCCCCCCAAAAAAAGGCATGTGGGGCGTCAGGAGAACCCCCAGAACAACACACAGAGAGAAGAGAGCATGGAATCATTCCATCTGCCAAGGTGAGATGCTTGCAATGATGGAACGATTGGAATAGCACATCAAATTCCTTCTGGTGTCTCCGGGTAGAAGGGCTCGGAAGGGAGGGACAAGGTTTGTGGCCCTCAAACCAGCTCTGCAGAAAGCTGCTGCCAGTCTGAGTAGAGAATATAGGAAAGCCTTTCAATGTGTTGTGTTTTTATATATGTTGGAAGCCGCCCTGAGTAGCTGCTGATCGTGACACCCTAGAGTAGCGTTTCCCAAACTGGCTGTTGTTGGACTACAACTCCCATCATGCATAGCTAGCAGGACCAGTCATCGTGGATGATGGGAGATGTAGTCCAAAAACAGCCAGAGACCCAAGTTTGGGGAACTCTGAGCTAGATGAAGTCTGAATGCAGCTTCATGTATAAATTATCTTCCATATTTGCAGAGGGGATGACAAGGAGAGTGCCAGCCCAGCGGCTCCCAAGACCCGTGGCTTCCTGTCCCGTGTGCTGCGCATGGCGTTCCCTCTTCAGTTGCTCTTCCTTCTCCTTCTGCTTTTGGCCACCCTGCCCCCTTTCTCGGAGGAAGATTACAGCTGCGCACACCGCAACAACTTTGCCCGGTCTTTCCACCCCATGCTGCGATTTGTCAATGGGCCTCCTCCCTTTTGAAGCGTCCCAAGGGCTTTTTTGCACCTCAACCAAAATGAACCTCCTCAGCAGGCTCTTCTTCTCATGCTGCTATTGCCATTCTGAGGACTTCACACCGTGAATGCGTCAGATTTCACAACTGAAGAAGTAGATCCTCTAGCAATTTCAATATTTGGGATGGGTTGCGGGGTGGGGGCAGAGACAGGTGTTAACTCGGTTTTGTACAGGAAAATACTTTTTTCTATATATTTTTGAACTGTAAGCGACATACTGTATACTTTTGCACAATGTGTGATCAATCGGCTGGTGGCCTCCATGCCAGAATGTCTTCTGAAGACGAATTTTCAAGATGATGTCATGTTTGCATTGAAATAATGTGATTTTTAGCTAACGACGAATGCTGTAGAGAATAGCTTTTAGTGTGACGGAGAGAACCCATTTTTCAGCTGGTGCTTTGCATGCAAAGAAATCTATTTCCGTGCTTCGATATTGTAGTGAAAAGAAAGGTTTGATTTTATATAAATATATATAAAATACTTGTTATACTTTAGTATTTTAGGAACCCTCTCTCTCCAGTTAACAAATACATATAGATACATAGACAGATTGATAGATACAGTGGTACCTCAGTTTAAGAACAGTCTGGTTTAAGAACGATTTGGTTTACAAACTCCGCAAAACCGGAAATAGTGTCTTGGTTTGAGAACTTTACCTCGGTCTAAGAACGGAAGCCGAATGGTGGAAGGGCACTGGCGGTGGGAGGCCTCATTAGGGACAGCTTGCCTCGGTTTAAGAATGGTTTCAGTTTAAGAACGGACTTCCAGAACAGATTATGTTTGTAAACCGAGGTACCACTATATTGAAGTTTCCATGACAAAGATTTTAGTACAGTGGTACCTCGGTTTATGAAATTAATCAATTCCGGAAGTCCTTTCACAAACCGGGACACTACCGGTTTTGCGGAGTTCGTAAACCAAATCGTTCTTAAACAGGACTGTTCTTAAACCGAGGTACCACTGTATGTACTTAGAAGTGCAGATTTGTCTCATGTCTTCTTTTGTACTTTTATTTTAAATAAAAAGAAATGAAAATGCTGCACGTAGGTGGCTTATATTGTTCATAGTTTTATATTTAAAAAGTGCTGACCATAATTAGTGTTGATTATCTCACTTGTATATGAATCAATGGTGTAAACTTGCGGCTTTTTAATCAAAAGATGTTTATGTGTTAATCTTTTTTGAATAATTTGCAGTAAGCCAAAAGAAAGATACGTGGGTGTTTTTTAAAAAATAATTTTTAATAATCGAAGGGCACAATCAGTCCCTATTCCTATGCAGCAGAATGCATGCGCAGAGACAACACCATAGGGCCATGCTGGTTGCCACAACGTGCACACTGCATTGCAAAGCTGCTTCAGCTGGGAATTAAAATCACTTGAAGGTGATGCAAATTCCACGCCGGTTTCTGGATAGGAGAGGGAGAACTAAAGAGGGAAAGGGGAACCAGGAATTGGCCATTGGGGTGAACCCTCTGCGCATGCACAGCTTTAATGGTACATAAGCCACCGTCGATACATTGAGCCTCCATGTTCCAAGGCAGTATATCACTGGATAACAGTTGCTGTGGTGGTGAGGAATGGACTGTTTCCTGGGGCCATTTGATTAAGCCGTTGCTTACAAACTGGTTGCTATGCCTGATGAATCCAGGGCTCATCTTGCGCCCATTGAGCTCATGCCCTAACTTCACAAGATTTGTCACATTTAAGGTGAAGTTGGTGGTGAGAGATCAGAAACGGTTTTACCTGGATCCAAAATATATTGGCTGTGTATACAAAGTCCATCTTTCTTTTTCCCCAACCCCCTCATTAAAATTCTGCGGTTGTGTGCAGCAGTCCTGAGTTTTTTGTCTTGATGTTTTATAAATCTAGTTTCCTAGAACACTGCTAGGATTGGGAGAGGGCGGAGCATGGTAGACAGCTGTCTGGTTCAAGGCAGGAACCAAGAGCCATTGGGGCAAGCCATTAGTCGGGACTGAGGAGCAAGGCAGGATGAAAGAATAGCCAAAGGCCACAGGGACACACTAGAAGCTCAACTGGAAGAGGCAGCCCATTGATGCTCCTTGCCTAAGATGATTCAATGGCCAGTCCACATGGGTGAAGATCGGGTAGTTCCTTGGGTAGCTGCCACCTGCAGTTCAGTGGTTCATTCACAAAAGATCAAACAGCGCCCACCAGAAAAGATGAGCACCCTCAGCAGAATGGGAAGAGGTGAAGGAAAACACTCCTATCCATTAAGAATGAACTCACAGCTGTCCATGGAGGCGCAGGTCAATTCTGTGTCCAGGGCGGCTCTCTACCAGCACCATCTGATATGCAGGCTGAGACCCTACCTGCCTTGCCAGAGTGGTGCAGACGCTGGTTATCTCCCGCTTGGACTACTGAAATGTGCTCTAAGTGGGGCTACCTTTGAAGGTGACCTGGAAACTGCAATTAGTCCAGAATGCGGCAGCTAGACTGGTGACTGGGAGTGGCTGCTGAGACCATATAACACCGGTCCTGAGAGATCTGCATTGGCTCCCAGTACGTTTCTAAGCACAATTCAAAGTGTTGGTGCTGACCTTTAAAGCCCTAAACGACCTTGGTCCTGTATACCTGAAGGAGCGTCTCTACCCCCATCATTCAGCCAGCACCGAGGACCTTCTGGCGGTTCCCTCATTGCGAGAAGCCAGACAGAGGACCTTCTCAGTAGTGGTGCCTGCCCTGTGGAACGCCCTCCCTTCAGATGTCAATGGAAAAAACAGCTATCCTAATTTTAAAAGACATCTGAAGGCAGCCCTGTTTAGAGAAGTTTTGAATATTTAATGCTGTATTGTTTTTAACACTCAATTGGGAGCTGCCCAGAGTGGCTGGGGAAACTCAGCCAAATGGGCGGGGATAAATAAATGATTATTATTATTATTAAGGATTATGGGAGTTTCAGTGGTGCACCTGTAGGGCCACAAGTCCCCCATCCCGGCCAGAGAAAGACATGGCACATAAATGCTGATCACCCATAGCTTTAAGAAGAAAAGAAGCTCACCTGTGGACCATTATCCTTGGCCAGAGCTAAGCTCTCTCCCATCTGGCTAAGAGCCAACTCAGCACCCCAGGTTTTCAATAGACGGACAGAACCTAGCAGCAGATCCATGTCAATTTCGGCTCATGTCACCAGCCGGAATCAGGAATAGGTCAGCAATAAAAAATCTTGGTGTCAGTGAAGTTAATGCTTTCTTCAAAGAGATCAACCCCCCCCCCCCGGGTTCCTTACCTGGGGCCCCCCCCCCCCCCTCTGTATCCAGCCATTCCATGACAGCTTATTAGTAGAAACAGCTTGCTCATCCCCTTTTATATTTTCTGCCAACACAATCTCTGCTACAAACGTGAGTCAACAGTACCAGCTGCTGAGACTAACAACATCAGGATAGCTTACAGTTCTTACAATTGTGGGTTTGCATGCAGAGGAGTGACATTAAATTAGCGTACTATTTTGGTATTGGCCCAAGTGGAAAGAACAGTAAGCTCAGAAAATTTCACAGTTCTGGGTAGATCAGCTTGGCAACCAAACTTGAATCCACAGAGTTGAAGCTATGTCTATTGCTTTACAGAGGGCAAGAGGGCAGATCTCTGTGAATGTATGTTGCGGATGTGGCTTTCATGTGTCTGGTTCCTGGCTGTCAACACTCTCTTAGCTGCTCCACTTCAGAAATCCCTCACCAAGCACCCAGTGTCTCTTGATGCTAGGGATGAAATTGAGAGGAAAGATTTAAGCCACCGTTTGCATGCTATCCATCAGCTGCAGCCTACAATCGTAAAACTGAAATAATAATAATAATAATAATAATAATAATAATAATAATAATAATTTATTTATATCCTGCCCATCTGGCTGAGTTTCCCCAACCACTTTGCTGCCACATACATCTGGACAACACCATTACTGGCCCCAACAACATCAAACATACCATCTCAGGACTATTTAATTTCTCTTCTTCTAACATTGTGTATGCCATCAAATGCCAACAGTGCCCTTCAGTTCTCTATATTGGACAAACAGGCCAAACCCTACGACAAAGGATAAATGGGCATAAATCTGATCTCAGGAATCACAAGACAGAGAAACTAGTAGGAGAACACTTCAATCTCCCAGGACATTCTGTACAAGATCTCAAAGTAGCTGTCTTATTACAAAAGAATTTCAGAAATAGACTGGAAAGAGAAGTTGCTGAATTGCAACTTATTACTTAACTTAAAACCATGGAGAGACCTGGTCTGAATAGAGACATTGGATTCTTATCTCATTATACATGATGAAGCTATTTTTAGCCATCTCACCCCTTGCTTTTTCCTGTAAGACGAATTGCAGTCGTCAACAGGTTTACCACACCTATCAGCCAGTCACCCATCTCCCACCACCCTTCTGAGTAATACCCCTCCCCACCCTCTCACTATATATAAGGGTCTGGTGACTTCTGTTTCAGTGTATCTGAAGAAGTGTGCATGCACACGAAAGCTCATACCAATAACTTAACTTAGTTGGTCTCTAAGGTGCTACTGGAAGGATTTTTTTTATTTTGTTTCGACTATGGCAGACCAACACGGCTACCTACCTGTAACTAAAAACAAACTCTACATTAGTAGAAAGACCTCAGAATGGGTTAGAGTTCCCTTACCCAACTTGGCTCCTACTCACACCATACTTTGAAAGGCAACAAAACATAATCCCAAGAACACTTCGAGTTCAAAGGTGATAACAGCAAAGTTACATATTCATAATTATCTTGTGTTTTGCAAAACACTGCAGGCAAGGAATGAAGTCAGTATGTGTGGCAGGAGCTAGAGAATGCTCTAGCCTCAACAAACTCCCTTCTGTGGAAACAAGCACTGCTAATTTCAGAGGAACTTATTTCCAAATACTTGCACTTAGCAATTCAGGAAAACATTGCAGGCTCTAAGTAAAGATATACAGCCAAAGCAGTCATCATGAATGGAGGTGCTAAATTGCTTGTCATGAAAGGAACTCGCTGGGAGCTTCAAGCATACTGGGCAGCTAAGCCAACAAAACAAGCAGGAGTTCCCTGTATGCCAGGGGTGGGCAACCTAAGGCCTGGGGGCCGGATGAGGCCCAATCGCCTTCTCAATCCAGCCCATGGATGGTCTGGGAATCAACGTGTATTTGCCTGAGTAGAATGTGTGCTTTTATTTAAAATGCATCTCTGGGGCATAGGAATTTGTTCATATTTTTTTTTCAAAATATAGTCTGGCCCAACACATGGTCTGAGGGACGGTGGACCGGCCCACAGCTGAAAAAGGTCGCTGACCCCTGTGTCTGCAATAACCTCTGCTTCTCATTCCATTTTTTAGGTACTGTGTTATAAAATGTTAGGGTGCACCCACAAAGTGGACACACACACATCACAAAAAGCCCAATCCTTCAGCCTTCAGAATTAAGGAAACATTCCCTGAGAAAGTTATACTTAACTGAAGCACACAGAACAATCCCAAATGCAACCTTGGCTCTCCTAATGGCTCAAAATAGTTCCTCTGCAGAAGGAATATCTTGGAGATACCTTTCCCTGTAGTTCTTTCATTTACAAATCCTTCAAATCCTGTCTCAAGGGCATATTTTGTATATGAATAGGGCAGATCTGTGACCTGGATTCAAGAATCAAGGAATTCACTGACTTCAAGGAACTGGCCAGGTTCCTTCAGCAGGCATTATCTTGACAGACAGGAGACAAGCCATACTCAAACGTCTGTTGTCTTTCTGTGATACATGTATGATGCTTTTGGGGTGGTCTCTGGCTAAGCCTAGGGGTTTCTAAAGTTTTTTAAAGTTCCTGCACCTCTTTGTTCTGGGTCCCTTGCAAATGGGAGGACTCTGTTGCAACAGGGAAATAAAGATCTTCCTTTTTTTATATATAAGATTTTTATTCAAGATTTTCAAGATACATAGAAAAAGAAAAAAGACATACAAAGAAAAAAGCATACAGAAAAAATATAACAAAACAAGAATATAACATCCTAGTCTGAATCTTACTTTCTTTACTAATTGGACTTCCTCGTGTCTTCCGTTCCTGCTTTCCAAATTTAAAAAGTTCTAAACAGCAATTTATCACCTTATTTCAGATACTTATTTATATTTTCCAATTATTATGTTTCCCATTTTGCATTTACCTCCAACAAATTTAGAACCTTGTTTTTACACATAATATTATTCAGAAATTATCTTAGACTCAGATTTCATTATAATCTCACATTCTTTTTAACTAATTTACTGAGGCCACACTTATTTTTACTCTTTCACTTTCTTAACATTTGTACAATTTACAGTATTTTTGTAGATAGTCCTTAATTTTTTTCCAGTCCTCTTCCACTGCTTCTTCTCCCAGGTCGCGGATTCTGCCTGTCATTTCTGCCAATTCCATGTAGTCTATCAGTTGCGTCTGCCAATCTTCCAGCGTGGGCAAATCTTGTGTTTTCCAATGTTTAGCGATGAGTATCCTTGCTGCCGTTGTTGCATACATAAAAAAAGTATAGTCCTTCTTTAACACCCTTTGGCCGGCAATGCCCAAAAGCAAAGCCTCTGGTTTCTTGGGAAAAGTATACTTAAATACCTTTTTCAACTCGTTATATATCATTTCCCAGAAGGCTTTAACCCTGGGGCATGTCCACCAAAGGTGAAAAAACGTTCCTTCAGTTTCTTTACATTTCCAACATTTGTTATCAGGCAAATGGTATATCTTTGCAAGCTTGACTGGGGTCATGTACCACCTGTATATCATTTTCATAATATTTTCTTTTAAGGCATTACATGCCGTGAACTTCACACCGGAAATAATATATGGAAATAAAGATCTTCCTTGCTTTCCTTCTACTGGTTCCTGCCTCCAACCATTCTTCTCTGACTGATCATGGACTTAAGGGATTCAGAGTCCTTTGAGGAGTTGGGCTGCAAAAGTCAACCCCAAATTTTTCTACAACAGCTGGTGTAAAGCTGTAGAGAAAAGAATATGCTCCACCAAATGGTGGAAGCAGAAACTGCAGGGGGAAAAGTTGTTTGAACCCAGCATGTCACACACGTTTGTACGTTGGAAAGAGTTGCACTCCATCTTTTGTTGCATTTGTCTCCAAAGTTATGCATCCTTGTCACTCAGTTACAATAAAGTCCAAGTTTGGCTGCCATGCACTGAGTTCCCTTTTGCAATGAATCCTAGTTGCTGCTTGTTTTCTCCTGCTCTGGAGGGTAGGACTCGAACCAATGGCTTCAAGTTGCAATAAAGGAGATTCTGACTAACATTCGGAAAAACTTTCTGATAATAAGAGCCATTCGGCAGTGGAACAGACTCCTATGAGAGGTGGTGGATTCTCCTTCCTTGGAGGTTTTTAAGCAAAGATTGGGTGTCCATCTGTCATGGATGCTTTAGCTGAGATTCCTGCATTGCTGGAGGGTTGGACTAGAGGCTTTAGGTCCATAAATTACCATATAGCATATATTCAACACAAAAAACAGCGACAATTTGTGGTTGACAAAGGACAGCTGGACATATTAAGGGCCCCATTACCTTCAGTAGCTTAGGGCCTCATCAAACCTCAACCCAGCCCTGCAGCCAGGAGCCATATTTTGAAACTCAATCTGAAAAGGTCCATGAGTATGACTTTGCAAACAATGCCGATGCAGATTAATAAAAGGCTTTATCCAGAACCTGCTGAGTGCCCTCTGCATCCAGGAATTAGAAGGAACTCAGGCATGCAGCATACACCCTGCAAAAAAACCCCCACAGCACGATAATAATAGTAATAATTTGCAGAAATGGCTTTTCACTGAAATTGCAGACCGCTAGACCCTGGCCCTCGCTGCTGGTTGGAGGAAGAACTTGGAACTCCCAGCTCAGTTTCTGGCAAAGGCTTTAATGCATAAGTCAGATTGATACATAAGCAAGGCACAAGGTACAGCAGGTACAGCAGGTACATCGGAGGTATAAATACATAGCTAAGCGCAAGACGTTCACCCAACAAGCGATGTGCCCCCTGCACCTTGCTTTTGGGCAGAGCACACAGCGCAGCAAGCAGTCAGAGCTCCAGGACTCTGTAGGACTGGCACTCCTTTGAGTGGGCTGGGCTTTTGAGGTTCGCATTGGCATCTCTTGTGCCCTTGCAGATGGAGATGGGGGTCAGCACCACCTCAGCATCCACTTTAGTCTCATTTGGTAGGTGAAGATACTGAGGTGGGGTGGCAGCTCCCCAGCAGAAGGTATGTGATTAGGAATGCCCAGTGTCAAGGGGCAGAACACCCCTCTGTCAGTCTCCTTGGTCCGCTCCCTCCTCTCTTCATTCCCCGGACTACTGGCCTCCTCCCCAGACTCAGACACTTCTCTGGTTCCTGGTTCCACCTCCTTCATCTACTAGGACACTCTCCAGGATTGCCCAGATCCATCTCCTTGAGCTCCTCCTATTCTTCCTCTGGATTAGACCCTCCCCTTCATGACACTAGGAAATCTGTGTCATTGACACTAGGAAATCTGTGTCATCTGTGTCACACACATTGATTTTAAACTGCATTTCCATCTCTTCTAACATTCTTGCCAGGGTTGTGTACGGGGTGGATCGAATTCAGATAATTTAAAACAACCGCAACTAATTTAAATTAAGTAAATTTGCATATGTTCTCTTGTTTTGTTCAGGTTTTGCTCTGTGTGAGCCTGGGCAATGGGCTACTCAGGGCACTGAAACATTCAGCTGCACCCTGGAGGCATTTCAAGAAAAACTTTACATCCCTAAAAACTAGAAACTTGGGGGGGGGGGTTAAAATGAAAGCTAAAATTCTGAGGAAGATGAATTCCATACTGTTTCCGTACACACACCCCCAGAGTCACCATTTATGCATAGCCCAGATTAGAAGTAACCTGTCTTGTCCCGTCCCCCCCAACTCTGTGCTTTACAAAGAGTCAGAAGGCCCAGTGGTAAGAGAGAGACAAAAATGCCTGGCAACATCTCTGCATTTTTCCAGTGGGAATTTTTTCCTACCTCTTGTTAAAATGTGATGCCTTTTGATATTTGATATTTGCATCCAAAGTCCATTTTAGCTCAGCAAACAGAATAAATCTCCACGGCCTTCGCAGATTCCCCCCAGGCAAAGATTTGAAGCATTTCTTCACAGCATCGTGTCAAACTTTCATTGGGCTGGTTCACACACAGATTCGTCAGGGGGTGTTTGCAAAATCAGCTGGCCAGCTGTGTGTATGGAAGAGCCGATGGCCCTTTCATATACCCTCCCCATCTTCCCTTCAGACACAATCTCCTAAAACGAGTCAGTTCTAACAATTAGCCATAATTCATCATGTATACAGAGACATCAATTTATGTACATCATGCGCATACGAAACAGGGCCATGCACCTGCAACATTGTCCAATTACGGAGAAAAGTCTCGCAGTGCTTGTTTGCACAATGTTTATTTGGTGCCAATGGGCTGCATTCTGGGCATCACACTGATGTAAAACAGCCCCTGATTACAACTGACATAGAATGAACAAAGCAAAAGAGAAGAGGCAAAACAAGCAACAGTGAAATATAATCAACAAGGAGATGAAGGCACGGTGAAAGTGAAGAGTAAGTTGCAAAAGGCCTGGGAGACACATGACATTGAACATGTGGCTGTCACCGTCTCTGGGATTGCGCCCATTCCACTGACTGCACAATTAGGTGCCATGTTGGTGGCACATCTCCTGCTGAGGCCCTACTGGGCTTGGTCAGGAGGCCGCATGCTGGCAACATGACACATAATCCGACAGTGCTTCCACAGCAAACAGGCAGAAGCTACGAGCACTGGAATCGGAGCAAGCGCCGAGCAACCACAGTCCGAGATGCCATGTTAAAAAGTGCACAAGGTTAGGGTTTTCAGGTGAGATTTGAAGGGGGAGTGATAGGCAGAGATGGGGAGACAGGTGAGCCAGGACAAAAAGTGTCACACTTGTGAAGGACTGAGCTGTTTCTATGTGCAGAGGGGTAGCCATGGGAGTCTTCAAGGGGCTGCAAAACATTGTTTCATTACAACAGATTTATTGTGGCATCAGCTTTTACGGACTACATTGCAAACTGTTTGTGTGCCAGAGGAGTGAATGGTGCCTCCAGTTTTAATTCAGAAAAAGGGGCATCACAAAGATCATAAGTTTGGGAGTTGCAGCTCAAAATAAGGCATGCCACTGGCTCAGGGCTGGGGGGGGTGCTCTGTGGCTCTGCAGATGTTTTTGGATGCCAACTCCCACCATCCATGTCCATTGGAAATGCTGCCATCTGGGCAGTCACAAGTTCTCTGCCCTTGCTCTAGCTTTCGGGCCATAAATTGAAAGTGCATAAGTTGGCAGTCGAGATACAAATAATGGCTCAGCAGCCCATGGGGCAGGGAAGCACACTGCCGGATTGCTCTAACTGCGTGGAAACTGATATAGTTTCAGGGATTCGTATTCCCACAGGTCAAATTTGGGAGAGTATGTGTGTGGCAGCCAGTGCTGGTCCAAAGAGGCAACTGCGGTTGTCACTGGATTCTCCTAGTACATGGGAGGGTGTCTAGGGGTAAGCTGCCTCCCACTGGACATTTCCCATGATAAGTATCAGGTAAGAATACTAGAAGCAGGTAAGAATCATAGAATTGTAGAGTTGGAAGGGCCCCTGAGGATTGTCTAGTCCAGGCAGAGGCAAACTCAGCCCTCCGGATGTTTTGGGACTACAACTCCCATCATCCCTAGCTAACAGGACCAGTGGTCGGGGATGATGGGAACTGTAGTTTCAAAACATGTGGAGGGCTGAGTTTGCCTAGTCCAACTGCCTGCAATGCAGGAATATGCAGCTGTCCCATTTGGGGATCAAACCTGCAACCTTGGAATTATCAGTACTCTGCTCTAACCAACTGAGCTATCCAAGAGTTTTCCCATGGCTTTCCAATGAAGCCTGAAGACAGACACGCTCCAGGCTCCCTTTTCTATCCAAGGTGCATTAGCTAACGCACACAGGAAATGCTGGCACATTTGCATGGGAAGTAATCACACTTTCACATTAACCTGTGCATGTTCTCTTTTGTGTGCAGAGATGCCTCCTCCACTGAAGTAACTGGGGAAGCTCTTGCTACTGGGAGAACTGTTTGTGCATGTGCATTGGAACTCATGCACTGATATGGCACATAGCAGTTTCATTTGCTCCTGTTGGGACATACTCTAATTGGTCCACCGGAAGGCACCTTATTCTGGGCTCCCCCCCCCCCCAATTGGATGAATACATTTATGGACACCAAAACCTGTTTCCACAATTATAGCCACAATCATATCGATCCTGTGTAGCTAAGCATGAAATAATTACTCACGAATTCTGACTATTCATAGCAATAATTCCTCCGCACATGGCAATACGTTGCACGAGTCTGCAGCAGGAAACGAGAAGGGCAAGCCTCGCACCCACTCAAGTGCTTGAGCACAGAAATCAAACACGGCAAAAGCTTAGATAACAGTCAATACAAACTGGAGCTTTGTCATGATAAAAAATAAGCTTCTGGTCCACATTGTCAAAGTGGGTCAGGATACAAACTCTCCAAGCGCTTTCCTTTAAATAGGAGGACCTCCTTCTCCCACTACTGATCAAAGGCGCATTTGCGCAAAGGCAAACTTATCCATGTCTTTTGCAAGTTGGAACAGCACGTATTTCTTAAGGGGGATGGGATCCCTCCTGTCTGCTGTAATGTACAGCGTATTTCATAGGTTGCTTCGGTTAGAAGAGGCTGCTCCCATTTTTTTGCAGTGGAACCCTAGGTCTGTGCATCACCCAACCTCCTTCTTTCTACAAAAAAAATGTGCTCTGCCACCCAACCAGGATAACCACGAAGCTTAAGGCGCATATGGCACTTCAACAGTCTCCTCTAAAAGGCACTCCAGAAGTGCAGAGTTGATGATAAAGCTACATTCACCGGCAGATTCTTCCATTCCAACCCCACGAGGCTTTTCCAAGACATACTGCATCCAGTGTGAAAAGATCAGAGTACAATCCCATTAAAAAAACTCCAGGCGAGAGAGAGATCAAAAATTGTGCCTTCTTTCTTTTAAAGCAAACACCCACATTTTGAATTTTGGGACTGTTTTCTTGGTGTTTCCCTGGGCTCCCGTTCCAGTACGAAATCACTGCTGAGGTCCATCTGCGCTCTTAGTTTGTTCCGATGGGGTGACCTGGATATTAGAGGCAGAGGCTTTCGCTTTGTTTCGGAGGGTGTGAGCGTTGAGCATCTCCAAGAGTAGGTCGTAGACGGGAACGACATTCTTGCATTTCATGCTGAGAAGGTGCTCCATCCCTTTGTTACTGTGAAGAAAGGAAAAAGGTCACAGCAAGGCACTGAGGTTTAAAATGCACTGTGGGGAGAGAGACTTTCTGCTGTCCGCCAGGCAACAGCTTTTCCCACCTGCCTTGCCCCAGCCTCTAGAAGCCTTTCCCAGACCATGACAGCAGAAGTACCGTATTTTTCGCCCATAGGACACACCCGACCCTAGGATGCACCTTGTTTTAGAGGGGGAGAACAAGGGGAAAAAAACCTCCCCCTCTCTGCTCAGCGCCCCTTCAGCAAAGTGGCAGGAGAAACGGAGCCCCTTCCATTTCTCCTCCCGCTTGGCTGAAGGGGCACTGCGCAGCTCTCCCTCTCTGCTGAAGCCTGGAGAGTCTTGCTCTCCCAGCTTCAGCAAAAGGAACCCGAAGCCTCTGGAGTGCAGCGCGAGTTCCCACTGTGCTCCGGAGGCTTCAGGCGGCTATCCCTGAAGCCTGGAGAGTGAGAGGGGTCGGTGCGCACTGACCCCTCTCACTCTCCAGGCTTCAGCGAAAGCAACGCAAAGCCTCCGGAGCGCGGAGGGAACGCTCCCTCTGCGCTTCGGAGGCTTCACGTTGCTATCGCTGAAGTCAAGGAGCCTGCATTCGCTCCATAAGACGCACACACATTTTCCCTTAATTTTTGGAGGGGGAAAAGTGCGTCCTATAGAGCGAAAAATACGGTAGCTGGGAAGAGGGAAGAGGCCAGGGATATTTTAAAAATAAAAATTTTATAGGTTGTTTGTCCTTGTTTCTCAGTTTGACCCTTTTACATGGTTTTGTATGTTTTGTGGCGTTTTATGCACTGTGACTTGCCATTAATTTTTGGACTGGGAAGTCAAGGAGGTCACAGCGGCCATGGTAAAGTGGTCACAAGACTTTGGGTATTCAATAACCGTGCCACAGTGGGAAAATTTGTGGAAGAATAATTGGAAATTCACAAACTGTTATGTCGTAAGAGAAAACTTCCTAAAAATGCAACACCAATGGTATCTAACACCTTGGAAACTGTCAAAGATGTACAAAAGTGTCCCAAGTAATTGCTGGAGGTGTGGAGAGAAATCAGGCACTTTCTATCATATGTGGTGGCTATGCGGAAAAAAATCCAGGCATTTTGGGAGACTATCCACTTAGAAATACAAAAAATAATAAAGATTTCCTTTAAGAGAAAACCAGAAGCTTATCTTTTGGGGATCACAGATTTGGATAGCCCGCAAAAAATGAAGAGTATATTTTTATACGCCACAGTGGCAGCAAGAGTTCTTATCGCTACAAAGTGGAAGATTTATGAAATCCCCTCTACCCATGAATTGATCCAAAAGCTAACAGATTATGCGGAGTTAGATAGTTTATCAGAAAAAACAAAGAACAAACCAAAACAGGAATTTATCTCAAAATGGGAAGTCTTCAAAGTTTACTTGAAAAACAATTACAGTAGTTTAAACTCTGTCACAGCATTTGAATAACTTTAGTGGTAGATTTAAGAAAGATATGAAACCTAAGATAAATCAATAACTAGTTAATTTAAGATAAAAATGTGTACTGGCAACAAATAATAGATAATTGAAACGAGGAATGGACAGGAGGTCGGTTCTATAGTCCAAAGACCGCTTTTTGCTTTATTGATTTGTAATTAATATTGTCTTTATCACTGTTTTGTTTGTATTTTTGTCATTTCCCCCCTTTTTTTGGTGTATCAATAAAAATAAATAAATACGATAATACTTGGTTTTGTATGTTTTGTGGCATTTTATGCATTGTGACTTGCCATTAATTTTTTATTGAGAAGAGATGCACCTGTGGAATTTCCGTCTCAAAGCAATAAAACCACTGGGCATCCTCCTCTCCCCTGCTATGCATCTGATGCTCTAGTTCAGGGGTCAGGAAACTTACCGCGCCTCAGGCCGGTGTCTCCAGCGCCGATCACGTGGAGGGCAGGGGAGCGCATGCCCATACATGCGCACACGCTATTTCCGATGCACTTCCGGGTGGGAGGAGCACCAGAAATAGCTTGTGTGCATGTGCATGGGTCTCCTCCGACCCGGATGTGCACCAGAAATAATACTTGCGCATGCGCAAATAATGCTTGCGCATGCGCACAAGCTATTTCCGGTGCTCCTCCGACCTGGAAGTGGCAGCCGCGCAGCGCCGCGCAGCGCCGCACCGGTAAGAGTGGGCAGTGGCAGCGGGTGGCAGGGTCACCGCAGGCCAGATAAAAGAGTCCCTCGGGGCTTATCCGGCCCGCAGGCTTTAGTTAAGCTAATGGCCAATCCATCCCTCTCAATGAAAGTTTCATTTCCTCCATGCCATGAAGTTGTCAACATGTGCAGAGGAAGGCGACCAAGATGATCAAAGGCCTGGAAACCAAGCCTTATAAGGACTGCTTGAAGGAGCTGTGTATGTTTAGCCTGGAAAAGAGGAGGCTGAGAGGATATAAGCTAGCCATCTTCAGGTATCTCAAGGGCTGTCACATGGAGGGTGGAGCAAGTTTGTTTTCTCCTGCTCTGGACCCAAACCAGTGGATTCAAATTACAAGAAAGGAGATTCCAAACTAAACATCAGGAAAAACTTTATTGGGGTAAGAGCAGCTGTCAGGGGCTCAGGAGCAGAGGGGCAGGAAAGGGAGGGATTAGAGA
>JAXCMG010000050.1:11259219-11321342 GCA_034642415.1 Podarcis siculus | reverse complement strand
GGTGGCCCAATGCAAAGATCCTGAGGATCCATGTGGATCCATGCTTTGTAACTACATTTTAAGTGGGGAGTGAAGGAAAAACACAGAAGGGACAAGAGAGCGGTCTGCAGAGAAGCAGCTGGCTAAGAAAGCAGTACAGGGATTTTACGGGAGGGAGGAAAGAAAGGCAAAAGTTTCCACAAACCCAAGCCAGCTTTCTCTCTCCTCCTGCATGTTTTCTGGCTGCCTGCGAGGAGCACGGAGAGGAAATAGAAGGAAAGACCTCTGCTTTCCCCTCTGCTTGCCTGGAGGGGAGGGGCTTTCCCTGCTCTTTGTTCCGTTTGAGCAAACACAGCAACGAAGCAGAGGAGGGTGGGCAGTAAGACCCTGAGGCAGAATGCAGGAAAGCAACCACTTCCTCTTTTCAGGTTTCCCTCTCGGACACAACGAACGATTGATTTTTGCTGATTTTTGTTCCTGCGCTCCCCTAATCGGCTCCAGGGACCCCCCACATTCGCTCCATAACACGCACAGACATTTCCCCTTCCTTTTTAGGAGAAAAAATCTGCGTGTAATAGAGAGAAAAATACGGTATTTTCCAGACGTGAGTGTTGAACACAGTTAGTTGCTGACTCTGGGATTTGATGACATGAGAGCAACTTAAACTTAGGCCTTGACTTCTCTAACCTAAAGTTCTGAATGCGTCAGACAGAGATAGCAGCTATCTCATCAGAAAAACCACAGAGGCTGATGCCTTTTGTGAGTCACAGAATTCCTTTGAAATGAAGACCCAGAACGCATTTATAACAGCAGTGGAAATTTTCAGAATGAATGAAGCTGGAAAAGAGGAGGCTGAGAGGAGATATGACAGCCATCTTCTAATATCACAGTTGCTGTCACTTGGAAGAGGGCGAAAGCTTGTTTTCTCCTGCTCTGGAGGGTAGGACTCAAACCAATGGCTCCAAGTTACAAGAAAGGAGATTCCGACTGAACATCATGAAGAACTTTCTGACGGTAAGAGCTATTTGACCATGGAAGGTTGTGGAATCTCCTTCCTTGGAGGTTTTTGATCAGAGGCTGGATGGCCATCTGTCATGAATGCTTTAGTGGAGATTCCTGTATTGCAGGGGATTAGACTATACAGTATGACCCTTGGGGTTCCTTCCAACTCTACCACCCTATGATATAATTTTGTGAGCAATGCAGCTGCTGAATAGCCTTTTTTGCCTTGTGAAAAAAATATAATGTGTCTTAGTTCTGAAAGGAAAATCTAAAGAAGTCACCATGCTTATTAGATATGCCCACAGGGAGGATCCAGTCTATACCCAGAACTCACCAAGCAGCAAAATTGTGCCTGGGCTTTATGGAAAATTAAGAACATCAGCAGAGCCCACTGGATCAGGCCAATGGCCCATCTAGGCTAGCATCCTGTTCCCACATCGGCCAACCAGATGCCTATGGGAAGCCTTGAAGCAGGACCTTATTGCAACTGAGTGTACGTAGCTATCGTGGCTGAATGCTGTCCCGTATACAGAATGTGTTGCACATGGAAAACCAGCTGCCAGGAAAAAGAGCCTTCAGCAAGCCTTTTCTCCAGCATCATTTGGTTTGTGTGGAAAGGAGCATTTGAATATGCCATCTCCCAGCTGAAATGATGCAGTCTGGGGAAAGTCTGACCTTAGGGTGAGTTGTTTCTTTGGAACAAACCCAAGGCATAAATAGTATCATGAGACCATCCTCATGCGATGGCCCACGCAGCCTAAACCAGAACCAGGAATATGCAGCTGCCCAATGCAGGGATCGAACCTGCAACCTTGGCGTTCTCAGCATCACGCTCTAACCAACTGAATGTTATCCTCAATGGAGTATTTTAATAGCACTTGGGTTAACTGTTGAGGGTAAATCTAGTCTCCTGAATAGAGCCTCGATCTGCTTAGTGGACTAAGCACGATGCCAGCAAAATCATACCAACAGCCCTCCTGGATCAGAGCACAAGGCCACTTAGTCTTGCCTGATTAGTGAGTATCGTGAGACCAAGCAAGAGAACATAAGGAGAGCCCAGCAGGATAAGACAAAGGGGACCATCTCATTCAGCATTCTGTTCCCACAAGCAGCTAATCAGATGCCTCTGGGAAGCTAGCTAGCAAGCAGGACAACACGACAACAGCTCTCTCTCTTGTTGTGGCTGATATTCACAGCAGCTGATATTCACAACAGCATAGTGCCTCTGAACCTGCAGATTACACATCTGCAGGCCGTTGTTACACATGGCCGTTGTGTCTAGTAGATACCGATAGCCTTATCGTCCATGGTTTACGATCAGAAGCCTTGGGAAAAACACAAGTGCTCCATTGCAATTAAGATTTGCTTCTCAGTTTAAACTACCCAACTGCCCACTGAGAACAAGGAGCCCTTTTGTAGACAAAACCATCAGCCAACTTCTTTCAATGAAGGGCACAGTTTTTGGAATCCCAATGCAAAGCAAGCTAAACTTAAGAAAGCATTAGCTCAAAATGCGGAACCACCATGTTCGTAACACTGGTCACAAAGCACAAAGCGAACCACCAATTTGTCTGTTCCAAAACAACACACCCCATGGTCTTGCACAGCAAGCCAATGTATGTTAGTTTCAGCAACAACAGATAGAGAGAACAATGTAGGTTTTAGGGGAAGCTGAAGTGTGGAGGAATGGAAGCAAGGCTGTTTGTGATGAACACGGTACGGGATGGAAATTGCTGCCTCCTCAAATACAGACTCTCGCTTATTTACAACGGCGATCTTTTCCCCCACCTAAATTCAGTTGTCAAAATGAAGAACGCTAACCAGGGCTGGATTCTTGTGGGAAAGGACAGTGAGCTCTCTTTAGTCTTGGTACTGAAAACAAATTCCTTGACTCAGAACGCACTCAGAGACACTTTGTTCTTGCATTCCAACTGTCTTTCCCCCTTGCTTCTAGTTAAGAGCTCTTGGGACTCTAATAAAAACCAAACTAGATCTGGCAAGCCTGAAATCTGAATAATGTGCTACACCAGCCTTTCTCAACCTTGAGTCCCCAGCTGCTGTTGTTGAACAACAACTCCCATCCTCCCCTAGCTAGCAGTAAGAGTAGCCAGGGATGATGGGAGTTGTAGTCCAGCAAAAGCTGGAAACGCAACATTGAGAAAGATTGTGATACATGGACCAGAGGACTGATTCGGGATAAGCTAACATCCTGGAAGAATGGATGCCTTTTTCGGACTATTTAAAGAAATATTATAGTACGTGAACTTGCAAGCAGGATTTGAGCTATGAGCAACAGAAGGAATTACTGTATTTTTTGCTCTATAAGACTCACTTTTTCCCTCCTAAAAAGAAAGGGGAAACGTGTGTGCGTCTTATGGAGCGAATGCAGGCTGTGCAGCTATCCCAGAAGCCAGAACAGCAAGAGGGATTGCTGCTTTCACTGTGCAGCGATCCCTCTTGCTGTTCTGGTTTCTGAGATTCAGAATTTTTTTTCCCCTTGTTTTCCTCCTCCAAAAACCAGGTGCGTCTTGTGGTCTGGTGCGTCTTATAGAGCAAAAAATACAGTAGATTATTGTGGTTATGATTTGACAGATAGAAAATAGGGTGCAGCAGAAGGGGAGAAACTACAACTCCATGGGGAAAGGGGTGAGGAGTCGACAAAAATAAGAGGAAAAGGGAAATGGACACCTAAAACTTGAGTAGGCCAGTCATCTGCCCTGTTGTGTTGTTGCTTTTTACCGCAGATTTTTTAAAAATGGCTGACGGTCTCTAGGATGGGAATCTGGATCAGCCCCTAGAAAGAGCCAGTGTGGTGTAGTGGTTAAGAGCGGTAGACTCGTAATCTGGGGAACCGGGTTCGCTTCCCTGCTCCTCCACATGCAGCGGCTGGGTGACCTTGGGCCAGTCACACTTCTTTGAAGTCTCTCAGCCCCACTCACCTCACAGAGTGTTTGTTGTGGGGGAGGAAGGGAAAGGAGAATGTTAGCCACTTTGGGAGTGAAAGGCGGGATATCAAATCCAAACTCTTCTTCTTCTTCTTACCTTGCGTGCCGGACATGTGAGAGCAGCATCAGCAAGTTCGCCAAGCGTGTCGTCTGTTGGGCCAAAGGGACCCCGCTCTTTGAAATGACCCACACCAAAGCGTCCGTCACAGAGTTCAGCAGGTGACTCAGTTTCTTGTTGCTCTCGGACTCTCCTGCAGCTGAGGAGACTGGAGACATATCTGCACAAGAAAGATGCCAAATGAGCAGAGTTTAAGGAATAAGAGCTGTACTGCATCGGGGGGGGGGGGGGGGCTCATCTACAGTAGCTCAGCCTGGGAAGCTTCCCAAAGTGTGCTTGAGTGCAACTGTGGCCACTTACTTCCAGTACCCAGAAACTGGTATTCAGTGGCAACTGACTGTGGAGGTAGAACATAGTTACTTGAAACTTTGTAGAGACACACATCCACACGTGTTAAACATGTGGTATTCAGGAAGCTGCTCCATCCCAAATTGAACCATTGCTCTATCTCATTCAGTACTGGCAGCACAGACTGGCAGCAGCTCCCCAGGGTTGTGGGTGCATGTTTTACCTAGTCCCACCTGATAATGGCAAGGATTGAACCTTCTGCATACAATGCACTGAGCTGCAGCTATACTTCCCAAGGAAATAGGTTTAGGATCAGGCGACAACTTGGTTCCAATTCCATACAAAATGCGTGTGCCTGGAAATACTACATTTTCCATCACCTCTATATGGAAAAATTGAAGTCAACTCCATAAATTGGTTGACTCTAGAGCATTTTTGCCACCGAGATTATGATTTAAGAAAGAAAATGGGGGTGACATATGTAATAAGCTTCCATTAATTACATATAGAAACTGCCTTGAAACAGGTCACCCATCAAGCCCAGTAATGTCTACACTGATGGGCAGTGGCTGACAGGTGGAGGTCATTCCCAGACCCTGCTCCTTTTAAGTGAGATGTAGAGATTAAGGGCTGGTATCCAACCTTAATTTCCCATCACCCTAGAACAGATTTAGGATGTATGCCTGGGTTAGGAGACTGTGCAAGCAAAAAACTTGTGCCAGCCGAACACCCTATTTGGATACTGCCTTACACTTGAGACCTTTTGCAAATACCTATGCTTTTCCCATGCATACCGCAGGAGACAGGAGCAAGAACTCATCTCAGTGTTGCTGTTTGCATCTGGAGCTCCTGGTTCTTCATAACAGTATTTTCCACAGGCAGCCTAATTATTATGGGCTTGTGGTGACGTGAAAGAGGCAGGTCCTCTCTCTGGTCACATCAGTATTACGCACTGCTATTTTCCTGGGACGCGGGTAGCGCCATGGGTTAAACCACAGAGCCTAGGACTTGCCGATCAGAAGGTCGGCGGTTCGAATCCCCGCAACGGGGTGAGCTCCCGTTGTTTGGTCCCTGCTCCTGCCAACCTAGCAGTTTGAAAGCATGTCAAAGTGCAAGTAGATAAATAGGTACTGCTGTGGCGGGAAGGTAAATGGTGTTTTCGTGTGCTGCTCTGGTTCGCCAGAAGCAGCTTAGTCATGACCCGGAAGCGAGATGAGCGCCGCAACCCCAGAGTCGGTCATGACTGGACCTAATAGTCAGGAGTCCCTTTACCTTTATTTTTCTAGGAAAAGAGGTGCTAGAACTCCCTTGTTCTCTTATAATGGCAACGGTGCCCACTGGAGAGGTGCCGGAACTGAGTTCCGGTGCGTTCCGGCTGAAAAAAAGTCTTGGTATTACAAGAATGCTCTCCCTGCTGAAATACAAAAGGCCCCTGAGGTAACGCCACTCTGTCAGCTCTTGAAGAAACCATGGTTGATCTCTTGAGAGGGGTCTCTCAGTTATGATGGGTGTATTGTTTTGCAGCATATTTTAATCACTGTTCTTTATTTCGGTGTTTTAGTGGGTGTGCTTTAATGAAGGAGGTTGGCATTTTGTAATTGGCTTTTATAGCTTCGAATGGCTTAGAAGCAGTATACAAATTAATAAAGGTAAAGGTAAAGGGACCCCTGACCATTAGGTCCAGTCGTGACCGACTCTGGGGTTGCGGTGCTCATCTCGCTTTACTGGCCGAGGGAGCCGGCGTATAGCTTCCAGGTCATGTGCCAGCATGACTAAGCCGCTTCTGGCGAACCAGAGCAGCGCACAGAAACGCCGTTTACCTTCCCACCGGAGTGGTACCTATTTATCTACTTGCACTTTGACGTTCTTTTGAACTGCTAGGTTGGCAGGAGCAGGGACCAAGCAACGGGAGCTCACCCCGTTGCAGGGATTCGAACCGCCGACCTTCTGATCGGCAAGTCCTAGGCTCAGTGGTTTAACCCACAGCGCCACCTGTGCCCCATATAAATTAATAAATAACAGTAAATGTCTGAGGCCATGACTTGGTGAGAGGAAGGAATCCTTAGTTGAGAGGTAGCAACCAGAGTTAGCAACCAGAGTTACTACCTATAACGGTACGTCTGTGCGATTGGTGGGTAGCGATTTTGTTTTGATATTTTATATGGTTTCATCAGTGAGTGATGTCGTCTCCTGGTGTTTCTGCAATAATTTTTTAGTCGAGTGGAAGGCGTGATTGATGTTAACGGGCAACTGAGTGGGAGATATTGGAGAGATTAGGTGGAGGGTGTGCTTGTGAGTATGGGTGGAAGAGTGTGATCAGTGAGAATAGAATGGGATGGGTGATATTGGATGAGCAGCGTGATTTGTTTCAATGTAAGAGAGAATTTGGATGGGATGTTCCTGTGTTTGTGAGGGGAGCGTTGCATATTGCAAGCTAGAACATGTCTTGGAAAGAGAACAGGCAAAGAGGGAAGAGAAGATGTTTGGAACTGTGCTGCTATGTTTTTACACTGACACTTTAAAAGCTCATCTGTTCTTTACAGTGCTCTTTCGCAAGTAAATTATCTTGACTCAGGAGAACTTTGCCAGCATCTCTGCTTAAAAGCCACCTTTTCAAACACCTTTGGCTTAATCCTTTTATCTTCATTCTCCACCCCAACCCAAGTTAAATATGTGTAATTGCATTTGCTCATATTCTCTCTAATAATCTCGCCCCTTCCATTCACTGTTCTTTCTTTTCTTGCCTCTTCTCCTGCTAACCCAGTTGTCCTGCCATCACTGCTGAAATGTCATTTCTATGTTCCTTGGGGCAGGGACTTTAAAAAAAATCCTACAAAGCCTCATGTGCATTGATGGCGATGATATTTAGTTTAACCAGCTAAGCAGCAGTTAAGAACATGCTTTGAAATATTGATATTTCATGATATTTCATTGAAGATTCGCAGACAAATAGCAGCTGGATGTATCTGCCCCATTCAGAGTTGGGCAGCAGCCTGTGGTCTGATAAGAGCAGACCTAAGGGAACACAACAGCCACTTCCCAGAAAAAACAAAAGCAGTTTTAAATCTCATTGCTCCCTAGGTCAGCCGTGTGCATGAAGATGAACAGCAGTGTGATTCAAACAAAGTGTGAGGGACAGGGGCAGCCTGTCCTACCTCTCTGCCTGAGGCAAAATGGGGCACTTCTGTGGGCGCAAAACTCCCCTTGCCACCCTCTCCAAAGCCTCACTTATCAGGGTTACATGGCTGGCAAGATCTCACTGCCAGCGGCAGAGCAAGCCGATCGGACGCCTGGGGTGGCATGCGTGCCCTGTACCCTGGGGTGGGGCCAGCGAGGGCAGGGTGCTCCACGGGGCCTCCGAGGAGTCTGCCTGCCTCCTCCCACTCAGCCGCCCTACAGCTGAGGGGGAGGCAGTGAGCAGACTGTTTGGGGCAGTGCGGAGCCTGTGGGCACCCAAGCCACTGTGTCACTCCCAGGAGAGATGTGCGGCTTGGGGGCACTGCAGGTCCCGCGGTGAGTGCCGCCCAGCATTTTGTCACCCCTCAGTGGTGACATCCGGGGCGCCCCGCCCCCACCGCTCCCCCTTCCTCCCCCCCTGCTCACTGGGCTCTCACAAGATTTTGTGGGGCTCCCACGAGAACTCGACAGAACCTGGAAGCCTCCGCTTCTCTTCCCTTCTCCAGTGACAGTGGGGAGGCGTGTCCACAGAGGTGCCCCTTGGATTCTGCCGCCTGAGGCAGTCACCTCAGTCTGCCTCACGGATGGGCAGGCACTGAGGAGTAACAGCTCAAGTCCCAGGTTGCACACAGCTTCATTAAGGGTCCTTAAGTTTTGCCTTTGGGGAGTATAAAAACACAGTGTCTAGGATGAAGCGGCACGTGGTGACCTCAGTATTATTTCTGTGTACCAGTCATAAAACCATTAGAGCACGAGGACGGGAAAAGCACTTAGGGCATTTATTACTCCCTTTGCCTTAATGGCTCTTGTGCCCTTTGGTATTTCTTCTGCTACCACCCAACTTTTTGTCCCCGGTAATAAGCACAGCTTGACATGACTGAAGCGTCTACTCACTGGAATTGAGGAGGATCATGGCCTTGACACAAATATATTCCTTGTGCTGCAATTTCAGCTCCCGGAGCCTTGCAGTCGTCGCCAAGAGCATGTCAAAGATTTCCAAAATTCCTTCCACACATTTCCCTTCATCCCTAATTTTGGAGACATAAAAGAATTACTGCGGACGCAAAACAATATTTCCTTTAAAAACAAACAAACCACAAAACACTCCAGTGTGCTCTAGTATGTACAGTGGTACCTCGGGTACAAATGCTTCAGGTTACAGACTCCGCTAACCCGGAAGTAGTACCTTGGGTTAAGAACTTTACCTCAGGATGAGAACAGAAATCGCATGCCAGCAGCGCAGCGACAGCAGGAGACCCCATTAGCTAAAGTGGTACCTCAGGTTAAGAACAGTTTCAGGTTAAGAACGGACCTCCGGAACAAATTAAGTTCTTAACCAGAGGTACCACTGTATTTGCCTTTTTTGTCGACATCCAATTTTTGTTTTGTCTTTGAAAAGAGCACCTTGAAATTCTAAGTGTCTTGCACAAAATCCTTGTCCTTGCCTTTACAATGCAAATGAAGAACCTGCAGCCCCTCAGAAGTTGTTAGGCTACAATGCCCATCATCCCTCACTATCTCTGCTGGCTGGAGCTGGTGGGAGTTTGAGAGGAGGGAGAAATTCGATTTTATTTGCATTTCAATTAGAAATGACGTAATTTGCACTTGTTCCACCCATACACAAACTAAAACACATTTATCCTTTGACATTCACACTTCACTGAATTTTGGTCTCCAACCAAACAATATGTACAACATTGCATATATTAGGGGGAAATGTGCATAATATATTAGTGAAAATAACATATGAAATGCAGTTTATTAGAGGAAATTGTTGCAGAGAAATTCACATGAAAATGCTTGCAAATATTCATGAGAATTGTTTATTTGCAAAAATCGTAAGTTAACCAATTGTGGTTAACTGAATTTAAGACCGGCAAAATAAACTTAGAGACCTGAAATTGAAGATTCATCCATTCCTATCCAGGAGTCCAGCAACATCTGGAGGGCCACAGATTCCCAATCCTGGCTTGAAATTCACCCCAGAAAATTATTCCTATATTTTTATTTTTATTTGAAACAGCCTATCACCATATGCTCTGCTTGGCAACCATCTGGAGGTTTCTAGTGGTGAGTGTAGTTATTCCAATGTTAGGAACTGTAACTTGAAAGGTTTCTTTAGCTTGGTTGGTAGAACATGAGATTCTTAATCTCTGGGTTGTGGATTTGAGCCCCATGTTGGGTGAAAGACTTCTGCATTGTAGGGGGTTGGACGAGATCATGGGTAGGCAAACTAAGACCAGGGGGCCGGATCCAGCCCAATCACCTTCTAAATCCGGCCCCCAGACGGTCCGGGAATCAGCGTGTTTTTACATGAGTAGAATGTGTCATTTTATTTAAAATGCATCTCTGGGTTATTTGTGGAGCATAGGAATTCGTTCTCCCCCCCCCCCCCAAAAAAGACAGTCCAGCCCCCCACAAGGTCTGAGGGACAGTGGACCAGCCCCCTGCTGAAAAAGTTTGCTGACCCCTGGACTAGATGACCCTTGTGGTCCCTTCTAACTCTATGATTCTATGGTTTAAGGACTTCAAATTCATTATTACGACAAAGGCCCCACTAGTTTTCTTCCCACAACAACCCAAAAGATGCTCTGAGAATGTCACAAGCAAGGCATGAGCGCAACAGAACTTATATTCGCCAGTTTTCAGAGGCTTGTCATCTCCAATACTGATGGCGGAATACAGCCATCATGCTTGGTAGCCACCATGGATAGCTTCAACCTCCACGAATGTCTTATCCCCCATTAAAGTGTCCATGTTGGCAGCCCCCACGATGTTTCTGTGCCACAAGGTTGAAATGCAAATCAAACTAACAAGCAAAAATAAAAAGGAGCCCCGTAAGCCCAAAAGACGCTTCATTTTCTTACCTGTCGAGTACGAGATCTGGCGCGAAGATGAGCTTGCCAGGGTGATCGATGGATCTCCACATCAGACCCACCATCAACACTTCGAGCCAACAGCTTTCCAAAAGCCGTACTTGATCGAACAGACTGAGTTCTATAAAGCCTTTAAGGGGAGGAAAGGGGGAGGTTGTCATTACATCGTAAACATCCGCTTAACCACCCAACTTTTTCTAGAACGGAAAAGTGTGACTTTCGAAAGCATCGAATCATTTCAGAATCAGAACTTTGAATGCCTCGCATCTTTGAATGTCATTTTTAAACCCAGAGAAACCATGAACTTTTCCAGGCTGGCAGCACTTAATCTCTTGATCTCACAGGGCTTTGGGAATTGTGCGTCATCCTCCCGAAGAGGAGATATGCACACGGGAAACCCAGGGCGGCAGGTGGTGGAGAGGCTGACAAGGATCAGAGCAAAGGGGAAAAGGAGACCTTCATTTTCACTTGCAGCCTTCCGCTGTTGTGCTAAACATATCAGGTAGCAGGTGATGGAAGAGACCTTCTACCTGAGACCTTGGATAGAGCTGGTAGCAGTTGATGTCAACAATACTGAGCTAAGACAAACTGGCTGAGTCAGTATAAGGAATAGCCTTGAACTGGAACATGTTATACTTGTGAGGGGTTCTGGAGAGTCGGAAATGGAAAAACAGTTTTCCTTTCCCTTTCCTTCCTTCTGAAATAGCCTTGTATAATGCAAGGGATGGAGCTTTCTAATGTCTAATCCAGACGTATGGCAAGCCGTGTCGGAAGTCTAGATTTTGGCAAATTCCCTTTAAAATAGCTTCCTCTCTTTTTTTCTTTTTTTCTTTTTTTGTGATCTTGCAAGCTCAACAACTTTGGGCAAAACTAAAAAAAAGTTCAACAACTTTTGTGTCCGGATTTTCACTCTCTGAAATATGACAACCCTAACTCAAGAGGCTCAACAAGCTTGGCTAGTTTCTGCTTGTTCCTGGTCTGCTCATAAACCAACTCCTTATCTTTTCTGGATTACTTCTTTTAACAAAACTGATCCCCGTACTTGTGCTGTTGGCACACAGGATGAAGGCCTGTCTCCAGACAGGAATGTCAACAAAAGCCTCCCTTTTCCTTTTCTTTTTGAACTGCGGCATATTTCACCCCCACCCCAAGGCAGCGAAGAAAAGCAGGCAGAAGCAGCAGCGCGAGAGGCGTGCAAAGTATAGACCACACAAATGCAACTTGGGAAATGAAAGAGATCTTCTTCCAGAACTTTGCAGCGGCAACGCAATGCAAAAAGCCTGCCATATGGACCTGGTCTTAGTGCCATGGTGCTGTGCTCTCTCAAATGTCCTGCTCCATCATTTGGGATTTTAAAGAAAGGGCGCGGAGGGTATCCTCACTAAAATGAGGGCCGCTGGGAAATTAACGGATGGCGATCCACCCCGCAGGATCTCTCACACCCCCTCCTACACGCTGCATCCCAAGAGCAAGAACAGCGTGAAACCACTTGGGAATGAGTCAGTAGCAACCTGCTGTTCTCTCTGGCACCAGAAGCAAAGCCTTGTGGGAAGGAGAAGTGTCATCTTCGTAGAGAGGGGGAAAGTGGCAAACTGGAAAAGAAAAGACAAAGGAGGAGGAAGAGGAGGGGGGAATAAGGATACAGATACGTGCAGGAGAAGCGCCGAGGCAACAACACTTTGCTCACATATAAATGTAACACAGCCCTGCTGCTTCTGCTCCCCATCCTGCTTGAAAAAGGAACTTTTTTCCAGTTCAGTTTTCAGTTGTTTTTTTCAGTTCAGGGGCCACATTTCCTTCCAGGCAACATTCTAGGGGCCACATGCCAGTGGTGCGTAGGGCCAGAGCAAAAGTAGGCAGGGGCAATTAATATTAATTTCACCTACTTTCACACACGCACACGGCTCTCTGTTATCTAGCCAGGCAAGCAAATGGCATAAGAGTTCAAGGGCATTTTTCCAGCTAGGCAAAATCACTCAAAGAGGGTCAGTGGGGGTGTATGGCTGGAGAGAGTCCCAGAGGCCAAGTGAAGAGGCCTGGAGGGCCACATCCGACTCCTGGGCGTGAGGTTCCCCACCCCTTCTTTGAAAAAAAAAGGAACTCCAGAAGGGAGCGGTTCGGAACAAAGGAAATAAAAGGCCGAACACCCCTCACTCCCTCCTCAATACCAATGGTTAGTAAAGAGAACAAAGAGGCACCGGCCTAGGAATAGGTCGTTTCTGCTTTTCAATGTCCTATCAAGTTCCTTGCTACTCCCAAGTTTGTCCAAATCGTGCTTGCCTGGCAGAAAGCTTTTTTGTCTGTCATTGTGATTTCTGCATGGCCAGGGGGTTGGACTAGATGACCCTGGGGTCCCTTCCAACCCCACTACGACTCTATGATTCTATGACTGCAGCTCTCTGCATTGTTTTCTGGGAGTAAAGCTCCTTTGAACTGAACGGTGCTTACTCCTGATCTGCACTGAGCTTTAACAAAATATCTTCAGCCAGGTGAATAGCAACTTTTAAACTTTGTTTAGGGCGGCAAACCATCTTCCATTTAAACTGCTGTCATGAACGAAGAAGGAACTCCATCAAAGGGAAAGAAGAAGGACCCACCCTCTGCTTATTGATGCCCCCCATCCTTTGACTACTGCAGTGCTAAGCCATCACAAACTCAGAAGGCTCGTTGCAGGGCAGTCTTAAGCATATGCGACGACGGGGTGCAAAAACCCGTCCAGTGCCGCCCCCCAGGTTGCCCAGAGTTGTCAACCTTTTGGAGTGGGGCAGTGCGCTCTGGGCCAGCTGTCGAAGAAGAAGAAGAAGAAGAGTTTGGATTTGATATCCCGCCTTTCACTCCCTTTAAGGAGTCTCAAAGCGGCTAACATTCTCCTTTCCCTTCCTCCCCCACAACAAACACTCTGTGAGGTGAGTGGGGCTGAGAGACTTCAGAGAAGTGTGGCTAGCCCAAGGTCACCCAGCAGCTGCATGTGGAGGAGCGGGGAATCGAACCCGGTTCCCCAGATTACGAGTCTACCGCTCTTAACCACTACACCACACTGGCTCTCCAGTCGAGGTGCACAGGCAGGGCAGAGTAGGGCACAGAGGAGCACGAGGCGGCGGCACTAGGCAGGATGCCTTGTCGGGTGCGCAGCGCGCTCTGGGCGGGCCTCTCCGCAGCCCTATGCCAATCTCAGGCGCGCAGGAGGGCAGAGCCAGCCGGCCGCCTCAGTGTCTCGCTGGCTCGGTCGCCCCCAAACTCACAGCGCAGAGCCACCTGCAGCAGAAGAGCCCACCGCAGTGCTCTGACCAACGGGCAGGCCCAGACAGAGGGGGGAGGGCATATGGGCCACTTGGCCTGGGCCTCCAATTCCAAAGGGGGCCTCGGTCAGCATATTCACAATCATATATCTATATTTTCCATTTTGTCTTTACATGCAGATACGGTTCAAGCCTTGAAATGAAATTATTTGTCAGCATAACTTTTGTGAACATTATTTATATACTTATTTATAAGACTTCAGTTATCTCCAGGGTAAAAAAGGGGGGCACATTATCTACCTGGCTCGGGCCTCTGCCTGGCTCTGCAAGGCCCTGCCAACAGGCGGGCTCTTCCCCGGACTCCAACTCTTGGGCCCTGGACTCTCAGCCTGGCACCCCTGAGAGCCCAGTGTCCGGGTGCCCCACACCCCTAACGCCTATGGTTAGGACAGCCCTGCCTCGTTGTCACCTCTTGTATTTGCCAATGCAAGGAGGGGGCATCAGTTACCCTGGTTCTCTTGCGGTTGACATCCTTACCCATCCTCTGAAAAAAAAGAAAAAAAGTCCCTGTGCTGTTCTCCAACTCCTGCTCCCCACTACACTAATACTCCCCTCAGTATCCTACTTCCAGAGTCAACATTGGAGTTACAACGCTGCTCTGCTGGCCTGTGTGAATGCTGATGCACAATGGGGGGGGGGGAGGGAACTGTGCAAATATCTGTGGTACTAAATTTACAGTATGATCGCACTGTTATTCATTCTCCCCGCCCCGCCATCGTTCGCACCACAGACGCACCCTGCTACACAAGTACAGCATGCCAACTTGATTTTTGAAAAATAATGCTTTGAATTTAGTTCGCATTTCTGCTCAGAGTCAAATGAAAAGAGAAAAGGCAGATCAGCCTGAAATTGAAGAGGTCAATAATTCCGAGGATCATCAACTTGTGAAAAGAGAGATCGTTCCCCCCACACACCCTATATTAAAGGAATATAGAATCTCTAATAGCAGCATTTACTACCTTGGGGTTGGGAAATCAGACACTCCTACCAAACTCTCTCTCTCTCTCTTTCTCTCTTTCTCTCTATCTCTATCTCCTACCACCAGCACTTTAAGTGACAAAATAAGCAGCCACTCAAATGTGAAAATGGATTCATTCCCCAGCTGAGTGCAAATGCCTGGCATTTCCCAATGATCAAAGTAAAATTACTCGTCGCCGGAGCGCCCACTCAAGACCCCAGTGACTTTAAATTTCATTTGAGACTTTTCAGATATAATGCTCTTCTTGTATTTATGATCCTTCCTTCCACTTGCAACAGGCAGCTTTCAGTCGCCCTGCTGTGTGCACATTTTAGACGCCTTAGAAAAATTAGAAATTGCCAAGACTGTTAAAACGGCTGAAGGACTGATTCTCCAGCACTTAAAAAAAATAAAAGTAAGTTGATCTTTTTATTTTATTTTCATTTTTTAAAGGGCTTTGGATTGATTCCATTCACTCTGCCCAAATCACTCACGAGGAAAAAAGGAAAGTAGCCATATAGATAAGAAATTGCAGCTGTTGGGTGGGCGTTCTGATTACAAAGTTATGCCTGGAATTGCAAAGACATTCCACCAACTGCAAAAGGTGCTTCCTTATTCCTAGCTACCCTACTGTCCAGCAACATCTGTATCGCCTACTCTGAGTAGCAGTGGCTTTCCAAGGTCAAAGTCTTTTCCATCACCTGCTACCTGATCATTGGCTACGCTTGCTGGGGCCGATGAGAGCTGGAGTCCTGCAACGTCTGGAGAGTCACAGCTTCCTGCGGTTCCTGGGAAATGGTCAGGGATCGAACCTGAAACATTCTACATTCAAAGCATGTGCTGTTAAGTATAGCAATTTAATTCACCGAAATTGAAAATGCTTCTATGCATTACCAGGTTGCTTAAATTCGATTGGTTGGTAACTGAATTCTAGAGAGTCTAGTAGTTCTCATGCGACTGGCTAACGTTGGTCGCATGGGAGGTATCTAGAGAAGGAAAGACTCCAATTTTATGTGCGGCAAGATGGCTGTGTTTTAGAATCCACTGTGAACACTGCTAAGTTGAATCGAGTGTGGGAGCGCTTCTTCTTTGCTTGGAAGAAAGAGAGCAAAGCTGCAGGAGAAGGTGAAAGTGGGAATCTCCCATAGGAGCTGCAAGGCATAACCTTAACAGTAATACAGAAGGCTGGAAGTGTTGAGCTCTGGAAAGGGAGGAAAATACAGTTGTTTGGAAGTCAGAAGAAGAGACTGTAAGTCCATGCTTGGAGAAGCACGGGGCTGTAAATGTTATGCTTAAATTCATCGATAAGTTTCTGCAAGTAAAGTTTATGAATGTTGAAGTCTGGAATTGGTTTTAATTTCCAAAGAAGGGTGTCAGTGATATATATGATTTGAACTTCTTAGTTGTGATTTCGCTACTCTTATTTCAACATGTGTCTTGCTACTGGCAATGGCACAAACCAGGTTGCAGAACCAAATCACAATACGGGATCTGTTCTGGGATCTAAATTACACTAGTGCCTATGTCTGCAATGTATGTTACATGGCACAAAAGTCCACTGGGAAAACTGGAATGTTCAAAATTCTTACCAGGAATCTTTTTGGCCCAGGCAATCATGTGGACCAGTTCTTTGTCTGCAAGCTTTGTCAGAGACATCATCATGGAGGCTTCTGTAAACGGTTTGCTGGGGCGGCTCACCAACACATTTGGAGGCTCGGCTTCAAGTAATATGGAAACGAACTGTTCCGGGGTCAGTGCATTGACCAGCAGTTCTTTTACTTGAATTATGGCTTCATTATTCTTCTTAACTTTGCCTGCGCAGTGCACTGGATCGTCTGAGTTACGGTGGCGGCGAATTATGCGATAGCCACAGCGCTCTCTTCTTGAACCTGAAATTCACGATATTTCAGAACTAAAGGAAGTTTTTCATTAACCCAGTCACCACATTTCCCTTGTGCAGGGTATAATAAATAATAATAATAATAATAATAATAATAATAATAATATTCTAATAACAATATTTTAAAACACAAAACTGGCCAATACAAGAACAATGTACTGATTGCCAAATTCCCCAGTGCGTCCGGCATTCAGGTTGCAGACCCAGAAATTAGGTGGGCACCGATGATTGCATGCTTTCTCCATCAATTAAAAGCTTAACTTTTTGCTCAGGCATTCCCCAGCCACGAATGTCAGTTCTCCAGGACCTTCAGTTTATAGCTGATATCAATGTTCATTGAATGTTCTGTTGGAATGTTCTATTACTTTATTTCTGCAAATCTGACGTTTTGTGAAGTGCTTTGCTACTCAATGAATGAGGCAGCAGGACCCTCGCAGAATCATAAAGTTGGAAGGGACAAACCCCTGCGATGAAGTAATATGCTGGATTTTATATATATGTTTGGTTTGCAATGTTGCTGCCACTGAGAAATGGGCTCATTCCCAATTACAGTACTGTATTTAGTATAATGAGCACACAGCCATAGTGTTGCATGCAGCTAATTTAGTCACTTTCTAAACCACTGTCTATTTACTCACAAGATAATTAAAAGTGGTTAAAAACAGGAAAACAAGCATATACATTTAAAACAAGACTAAAGCCTGAGAGAACAAAAATGTCTTCAATTGTCGTACCTCAGCAGGAATGCTATTCCACAGAACAGGGACAGGGACACTCAAAGCCCTGCTCCAAGTTACTGTTCTCCCCCCTCCCCCCCCCGCAGCCCATTTCAAATACTGTAGGGTGTTAACCCTTTTGTTTTCTTAATTTAAAATAATGTCATGGCTTTAAGAATGTAATGAATGGATTTGTTTTAAAGGACTAAATAGGGAGCCTTTTTATATGAAAAATAATAATTCCTAAGTGTAGCATGTTTATTTTACCGTGATTCCTCTCCATGTGGTGAGAAAAGGTTTGAAGTAGCAATGATGAGAAGCAAATAATCCATGATTAAGTCAGCAACTCAATTTTCTCTTTTATGTCAGGTCAAACATCAATCACTTCTAAACTCTATTGGAAACATCAACATAACTGAAAACAACAACAGGCCTTTTAAGACATATCACTTGGTAAGTTGGTAACTCATTTATAAATGTGAAATATTTCTATTTTTCCTTGGAATGTACAGTCGTATCCCGGCTCCCAAACGCCTTGGGAGTTGAACATTCCAGCTCCCGAACGATCGAAAACCGGAAGTGAGTGTTCCAGTTTTTGAACGTTCATTTGGAAGGCGAACGTTCGACGGGGCTTCGGCGGCTTCCGGGAGCTTCCTGCAGCCAATCAGAAGCTATGCTTTGGTTTCTGAATATTTTGGAAGTCTAATGGACTTCCTGAACAGATTCCATTAGACTTCCGAGGTATGACTGTAACAAGTTTGCAAGTCAAGAAGTCTACACATATTAAATTAGTGCACCAGCCATTATTGGTCATAATTATTTTTTCTTTATGAAACTGATCATTATGAGAAGAATTTTCCAAAAGCCACTGCTGTCCAGGAGTATCTATGATGCCCATGTTCTTGCACCCCTTAGAGATCCTGCGTCAACCTTGTCATTATTTTGCCAAAAATCAATGCCATGCTGACTCCCTGTAATTACCACCACCATTAATAAAGTCAGAAAAGTGGAAGTGGAACCAGCAGCACATATATTTGTGGTCAAAGAAGTGACTCATCTTATCCCAGCGATGCCAACCTGGTGCTCTCTTCATCAGATGAGCCTGCCCTCTCCTTTGTTTTCATTCTGTATTGTGCTTTCCCTCCTCTCCCTACACACTACAGTGGTACCTCAGGTTAAGTACTTAATTCGTTCCAGAGGTCCATTCTTAAGCTGAAACTGTTCTTAGCCCGAAGCACCACTTTAGCTAATGGGGCCTCCTGATGCCACCACACCGCCAGAGCACGATTTCTGTTCTCGTCCTGAAGCGAAGTTCTTAACCCGAGGTACTATTTCTGGGTTAGCGGAGTCTGTAACCTGAAGCGTATCTAACCTGAAGCGTATGTAACCCGAGGTACCACTGTACAAGGGAAAAGCCAGAGTCTCAGAGAACAGGGAGGAAGAGGTGCAGAAAGTGCGCCACGCAACCCTCCTGGAAATTTCCTGAAGAGAAGCACCTGAACTTCTCATCTTCCTTTTGAAAATACCAACCCCTATTTGTCATCTTTTATATGGAGTCCAAACACCCTCTGTTGGCATCGCCACTGCCCTGCCACACTGCTTGGGCATGCTAGTGTGGCGATCACACAGGGTCCCCAGACATTTCACCGTCTATTGATCCCTGTGCCACCACTTAATTTCACGCTGCCACCACCCAGGCCCTACCTGGTACAATACTGAGTCCAGTCAGGTTTAAATTGGAACATATACTTCTCTTTATTTATTGCAGTTTAACAAGCGTGTGGTTTCATAAACGGTATCGGTCAATTACATTCATGGGGTGCCTATCCAGACCTATAACTTCCGCTACCTGCCCTCACTCACTAAACCACTTCTCAGATATTTACTTGTCTTCCTAGCCCTAACTGTTCCTGATTCAGCTACACTAACTCAACCTGCCCACAGACTCTATCCCAATTCACTCCCACTCCAACCAACTACCCAGCTCCCAACGAACTCTTCCCTTCGCCCCTCCCAGAGCTGGTTTTATAGTCCCTCTGACTCCACCCCTGGGTCCTGATTGGGTAACCTGTTTAACTATTTCACCTCCAGCCCTGCCAATTATCCTTTTGTAAACAGCAAAGAGATCATCCTAGCCAGAACACCACATGTCAGCGATTCACCATTGTTGAGCATTAGAAAGAACATTGCCCGTTAGGTCTATTTAAAGATTCAATGGAGGCAATCACCAGCCCTGATTCACCCACCCTGAAATTGTAAATATCACGTCCCAGTTTTGATATTTGATTGCTGGGTCCCAGATTATTACAACATTTCCCATTGCTTTTTCTTACTAAGCACTCTCCACTTCCCCAAGTGATTAGAGGTTCCAGAGGTATCCTTACAGGGTATATTTTGCTTTGGATGAGGCTGCACTGAAGACTTGTCTTTGAATGGTTTGTTTTATTTACAAATATACATCAGATCCTAATGCAAGCATTAAAGCTGCTGGTCATGATCCGGGTGGCCCTGGAACCTGCTGGGCTGCTTGCAATCCAGCTCCCTGTCTCATTCTTTGTCCTCTTAATTCAACACTGTTTCTCTACCCTTGGCATTGGCTAAAGGTGTCCCATTCCAACGGCAGGGGAGAGAAACTTCCCGTCATGAGCTCCTTGCTGAAGATCAACCCGTCATCTCTGACTAGCCGCAAGGAATCAGCCAGCGGTCATCACACTGACATGGTCTCTGACTTACTGCTATGCCTGAACACAGAATGCACCAGTTCGCACTCACTGTAAGGCCATAGTAAATGATTTGTAACTAATACCTAGATTTGGGCTGCTTTGTTCCTCCCCTCTAGCATGCAGAGAAAATGTGCCACCCAACCCCTGGCTTAGATGTATGCGCGAACTGGGAATTGTCATTCATTTCACTCCAAACAAACCACAATTTGTAGCAAAGGTTTCTTCTTGGCTTACAAACCATGGCTTTGTTTGAGAGAATCGAACCACGAACTTTCTGGCAGCAAGAGCTGTTTGACAGTGGAATGGACTCCTTTGAGAAGTGGTGGACTCACCTTCACTGGAGTTTGGACAAGATGGCCCTTAGGGTCCCTTCCAACTCTACAATTCTAGCAGAAAACAAATTGTCATTTTTATCATACCATGAATAACCCAAACCCTGGTTTTGGGGGGGGGGGGTTGTGCTTTTTGTAGCTTCTATGATTGCTCCAAAGACAGAACAGAGTACTTATTTGCCACACCCCTACCTCATTGCACCTTCAGTATATGCCTATTTATTTTAAATTTGCATATAAAAGTCAGAAGGAGATTTCGCTTCTAAATGATCAGAATGAGTAAGTAACCAGTCTCTTCTGCCAAGTTCTGCTTCTGTTGATCCCAACAGCCTAAAATCCAAGGCTGACAGACAACAACACCCTTTTATCACAGTTGTTGTATAAATGAACTGATTGGGTAGCCTGAGAGAATTCGGCTTTGATTGCAGTATATATATATAATATCTGTTTCCCTCTCCTAGAATAAAAGGCTAATGATTGAGCTGGGCAGGCTCCCCAAATGAAATGAGACACATGATTGAAAACCGCTTTTCATTTTCAGCGTGAAGTCGTAAGTGTCAATAATATTCTTTCTCCTTGAAATCCACTCTGCAATTCAACTCGAGTGACTCCGAAGTTTAGGAAAGCATTCCTGCACCTTGAAAAAATAATAATTCCCCATTGCATACAAATAAAATGAAATGGTATAATATATGGCAAAGGGGGGAAAATGTAAGCAGAATCCGGATACATGGATTCTTAGAAGATTACAAAATGATTTCTCTGAACACTTTCTGATCCAAGATCTATAGCAATCTAGCACTTACAATTCAGTGCTGCTTCCAGATAGAGGGTTTCACAAGAATCACCCATACCCAATCAAGACATTATTAGAACATACGAAGAGTCTGCAGGATCAGGCCAATAGCTGTCCAGCATCCTGTTCTCACAACGGGAAACCTGCAAGCAGGACCGTTTGCAGAAACTCGCATTCAGAAGCGTTGCTGCCTGCAACCATGGAGGAATAGTATCGCCATTGTAGTTAATGGCCTCTTCTATGAATTTGTCCAATCCCCATTTAAAACTATCTAAGTTGATGGCCATCACTGCCTCCTTTTGGAGCAAGTTCCATGGTTCAGCTACGCTCTTATCTGTCCTGAATCTTCAGGCATTCAGCACCACAGAATGTCCATGAGTTCCAGTACTATAAAACATTTCTCTATCCACTTTCTCTGCACAGTGCCTAATTTTCTAAGTTTCTATCATACTGCATCTTATTCGCCTTTTCTCTAAACGAAAAAGCCCCAAATGCTGCAGCTTGCCCTCATAAGCAGAGTTGCTCCATCCCCTCAATCACTTTGGCTGCCCTGAACCCTTCCCAACTTTACGATATCATTTTTCAGGTAAGGCGCGCGCACGCGCGCGCGCACACACACACACACACACACAAACAAACACAAAAGCAACTAGCACTGAAATTGCTGTCAATGTGAATCCCCCCCAATGGTAATTGTTGCCAGTGGGGATGATTTTTACTAAATTACAGCCAGTGAGCGAAGGTTTAAACTTCACAAACCCACTTACTAAACTTCTGGTGACAACCACAGTAGCCTGCACTTGGCGTTCAGTTTTTAAATCCTATAATGTGATTGCTAACCCTGTTATTAACATATACTTAGGCCCTTGGTGATCCTTACAACAGTCCTTCATTTATAAGTTGCGAATTATTATTATTGTTATTTATTAAATTTCCATGCCTCCCTTCCTCCGAGGATCATGGGGCAGTTTGCAATATTATATATATATATATATATATATATATATATATATATATATATAACAAACTAAAACAATATCCCCCCCCCAACACACAGCAATAGATTTTTTAATTAGCCATAGGCCTGGGAAAAGAGGAATGTTTTTGTCTGAGGCCTAAAGATAAGTAGTGAAGGCGCCAGGCAAGCCTCCCTGGAGAGAGCAAGCGGGGAGCCACCACAGAAAAGGCCCTAATCTTGTGTTGCCATCCTCTGGACCTGATATGGTGAAGGCACATGAAGAAAGGCCTCAGATGATTATTGCAGGGGCTGGGGCAGTCCCTATAGATGTTTACTGCCAATCTGGAACTAAGGCTGAGAGGTAGTAGATTGGGTTCATGGCAAAGGCAAGGTCTGGACAGGGGATCTACTGGTTCACAGCATGGCCTGCTCACCACTTCACAAGCAGTACCAAACCCAGGATCCTAGAATATTTATCCAGGCGCATTGTTGATTTCAGGGAGTGACTTGAACGTAGGACATTGTGCTAAGGCAGCTCTAGCAGGCTGTATTGGGGCCTCCTGCAGCTGCCTAAGGGACCTGTGTCCCTTACATTTAAATGTGCCACTGTGTCACTTGCCTTCTGGAAAGATGAAAGGCAGCTTTCATTCTACCTCATGAGGGGATCGTTCAAAACAGCGCTGTCATTCTTCCATTCCCAATCAATGGCCTCATGTCTTCTGGGCATGTACACTCTGCACTGGTGATCCTTCTAGCTAGGTAATGATGACAACTTTATTACAGAGCCTGGCCATCTGTGACGGTGTCAGGTGACAGCTGAAGGAAAAGCAGAGTCCAGGCCAGTGAAGTCATGTGGTCAGCTCCTGAAGAGACCACCATGACCCCAGGCAGTACAGCTGGGGAAGCCTGGTCCACCGCCTGCTAAAAACGTACTACCGTATTTTTCGCTCCATAAGACGCACCTATTTTTTAGAGGAGGAAAACACGGGGGGGGGGGAATTCAGTGCCTCCTCTGCTGCTTGCTGTAAAGCAGCAAAGCGGACAGCTCCTCTCTGCTTCTCTGCTTTAAAACGGAGCCTCGTGGCTCCCCTTCCTTTCCTCTGTGGCTCACTTTAAAGCAGCAAAGAGGACAAGAGCCGCTTACACGTCCCTCCTACGCGCAGCATTCGCTTCATAAGATGCACAGACATTTCCCCTTACTTTTTAGGAGGAAAACTGTGTGTCTTAGGGAGCAAAAAATACCTCACTTAAAGACCCTCTGCGCCCTGGTGGGAAGGGAGAAACCCTGGCTAGGAAGTTCCGGCCCTCAGATTCTGATGGAGACCATCGGAAATGAGAGACAAGTCTGCTGCTTTAGTGCTAAGTCTTCTGTAACCTGTTCGTTTGTAATTGCATTTCAGTGTCTGGAGAGTGTAAACTGCCTTGAGGGCCTTGGAAGAAAGAGAAAGAGAGAAGAAGCGGGGAGAAGGGAGGGAGGTGACTTACACACTACCTCTGCATTAAGCACTCGTTTTCATTTGCTTGTGGGGTGGTTACATGACATTCTTGTCCCTTATTTTTCAGTGCATAGCCCCATCACTTGCAAAAGTCCATTTTAGGGGGAAGTGGGTTTGTTGCACAAGAACTCCAAATCCACTCTAACATGCCCCCACCCCATGTCCTGCTTTGAGCAGAACATTCTGGAATGGACCAGGGCTTTTTTTTCAGCCAGAGCGCACCTCTCAGGTGAGTGCCATTGCCATGCTAAGAAAACAAGGCGGGCTCTGACACCCCTTTTCTGGAAAAATAGCACTGGACTAGACCCTGGGATGTCTTGTTTTGGCTCCCACAAGAGCTCGGTCCCAAAAGGCTGTGTTTTGGAGGGCTGCATTCTCACACAAATCATGCAACTCGCACAGGAGCATGGTCTCAAAAGATGCACATCCCGATTTTCTTGTGCACCATGTTGGAAGGTGTGCTTTAATTGCATAACCTGAAGCTCACCCAAAAATAGCAATCTGGAAGTGTCTTGTCCCTGCAAAGGACAACGCACAAGACAAGATGGGCAGTGAATCTGGATTGCTGTGTCCACTGCAGTCCTTTATGAATTGTAAGTGTCTCCCCAGAATGTTTCTCCTGGAGAGGAATCTCAAATAATAGGGCATCTAGGGTGTAGCAACAGGGATTACCTGACCTGGGCATAACCTGGACATGAAAAGCATTGTAATCTATCAACAGTTATCAAGTCCACATTCAACCAGATCATGTTTTCCTTTTAGTTTGTATTAGTTCAGTGTTAGCAAGGCAGTCGATGAAACAGCAGTCATCACAGAGGCTTAGTAAGGGCAGCAGGCAAGGCAGAGCAACATCACTGTAGCTTCGTGTTGGTTCTGTGCCTGCAGCCTAACACAGTCAAGAGCATTCAGCAGAATGCAATGGGAAGGGGAGGAGCAAACTGAGGACATGTGACTTCAGGCAGGCAGCAGGTATTGTCAGCTTTTCCCAAAATGGATTTTCAGTACAACAGGTTCAGTGGTGACTCACTGAAGTCAAGCCAGTACAGTCTGCCTGAACCATGAGAATGAAAAATATCAAAGATGGCACCCTTAAAGTTTCATCAGCATTTTGGAGACGCCTTAAGACAGAGGGATCAGCCCCATGGGAAAGACCAGTTCTATCCCAGTTGCATATAATCTTCCAGAATTATTTTTTGTTGTTGTTCTTGTTGTTCTTTAAACCAGCAGTATTTTTTTCTGGTAGTACTGACCAATATGCAGAACCTCCAAAAGGTTCCCAAACAATATTGGATGATTAAGCTAAGATTGAATGACTAACTGGAGTTCTGGATCCACCTACCATTGGCATTACAGTGGTACCTTGGTTTACAACCATAATCCGTTCCGGAGGTCCGGTTGTAAACCAAAACAGGTTGTAACCCAAGGCGCACTTTCGCCAATGGGGCCTCCAAAAAAGGGGGAGGGTTGTAATCCAAAAAAAGGGACATGTACTTCCGGGTTTGACATGGTTGTAATCCAAAACGGTTGCAAACCAAGGTACCACTGTAATAGAATTCGCACATGCATAACTGTGGTCAGGATGAGAGCCCGCGACTCCTCTAGAATGCGAGCAAAGATCTGTAACTGAGAAACGCGACAGGACAGACCCAAGGGAATGCAAAACTCACCACATTTCATCATCCCGACTTCGTAGCATTTCCGAAGTCGGCAGGCTTGGCAGCTTTTGCGTCTGTTTTTATCTATTGTGCACTGATTTGTCGCTGGGCAAATGTAATCGTTGTGTCCTGCAAGGAGAGATAAAAGGGGGAACATCTAAGAAGAAGGAAATCACTGCTGAGGACTGTGATTACACCTGTGGCGATTGGTCCAGAGGTTAAGCATTTGCCTGGCATGCGGTAGGTTCCCGGTTCAAATCCCTGACATCTCCAAGTAGTACTGAACTCATGCCTGAAACTGTGAAGGGCTGCTGCCAGTCTGTGTAGAATATACTGAGCTAGATGGACTGACTTGGGATAAGGCAGACTCCTAGGTTTCTGTGATTTGCGACTAAGGATAGGGAAGAAATTTGATTCAGTTCACATTTAGAGCCAAATTGTCAGGGCAGGTGTCAGGAACAGGTCAGCAATAACTCACAAGGTGTCAGTGAAGTTAACTCTTTATACAAAGAAACAAGGCAGCTCATGCCTAGTGAGCACAGCAGCTTCTTCAGCAGGTCCTGCCCCTATGAGGCAAAGACAAGAAGCTCCCTGTCTTCCTATAGTTGCCTAAGCTTCCTCCACTCCTGGGTCCTTCCCAAGTAACTTGAGGCTCCTTCGTCTTGCCTGATAGGCTCTGGCCTCTTCATGCCGTTCTGGGTTCTGGGTGACCAAGGAGGAGGTGAGCTGGTCGCAGCAGGAAGAGGAGGAGACTCCCTGGATTCTTCAGCGGAAAAAGGATGGGGCTAATTTAATAACTACAGTGGTACCTCAGGTTAAGTACTTAATTCGTTCCGGAGGTCCGTTCTTAACCTGAAACTGTTCTTAACCTGAAGCACCACTTTAGCTAATGGGGCCTCCTGCTGCCGCTACGCCGCCGGAGCATAATTTCTGTTCTCATCTTGAAGCAAAGTACTTAACCCGAGGTACTATTTCTGGGTTAGCGGAGTCTGTAACCTGAAGTGTCTGTAACCTGAAGCCTATGTAACCCGAGGTACCACTGTATCAGGATTCTAAGATGGCAATGGAGTAACATCTCCAGGCAGAGGCTCCTCTGTAATTAGTGCTTCTCTCCCCCTTCCTCTATCTGAGGTGAATAATTAGAGCTAAGGAAAAATAATTCAGATTCAGATTCTTCAGCAGCCTGCCTCGCCTCCGTCTCCTGACCTCCCTCCTCTCCAGCCTCTGATTCTGCCTCTGATTCTGGACTGCTCTCTGTCACAGCCTCTCTCTGCTCACTAAGCCCTGTTGCCTCTTCAACCTCCGACACCTCTTCCTCCTCCCAGTCTGCTCCCTCTTCTTCCTCTGACCACCTTGTTGTTGCCCCGCCAGCAACCCCCTGGCTCTGAGCCTTCTTCCCCTGGGGGTTCTCTTGGGGGTTCCCCAGCTGGTGCCTCCCACCACTCCCTCTGCATCCAGCCACTCCATGAAAGCAAATCTATCAAATTCACACTTTGTGAAACAATATGCAAACGGGAACATCATTCAAAATCCACCCTTATCTGCATTTTGTAATATGGTTCTCCAACCAACCATTATAGAAATGCCTGCGCTAAGAGGCAAGCAAAATGAATAGAATAGGGATAGCAACATACAAAAAGGCAATGTATCTGATATGTGCACATTGGTCAAAATTGCGTATAGAAATGTGCTTATCGTGAGAACTTTGCACTAAAATGCTGGTTTGGGGAGGAGGATTTTTTCCCTTTTTAAAAATTGATGCAAACGGTGAAGAACTGAATTTAAGATAGGAAAATGTGAGAATCAAAACTGGCAGATCCTCCCATCCCTATTTGGGACACAAGGCATTTCACACAGTGAGCTGGCAATTCCTAAGTTTTCCTGTATCGTGGGGCGACAGTGGCGAGCTTGGCTTGCCCTCGGAGGACCCCAGGATTGTCTTTCAACACAGCTGCCACGTGGAAGGCTGCCAAACGAAGCCTCGGCTTCTGGATGCTGATCTCACTGCACTAAGCACTTGGTATGTGGCCCTGAGCAGTCAGGCATCCTTGATTTGACAAACAGCATCATAGCAACAGGGAACACGCACAAGCCTTGGAAGGCCTACCAGCTGCCTGACTAAGCTTCTCCCTTTCCTTTCCTTTCCTTTCCTTTCTTTTCCTTTCCTTTCACCTTCACCTTTAGAGAGGCTGCATGCATGTAGGTTTATAGCAGGCTTTCATGAAGCATGCACCTGGTAGCCAGAAGTGAGAAGGAATTGCGTGCAGTCAAATCCCTCCTTTGCACCCAGCATAGAAACCAGGTGGGTTGTCCCCTCTTCCGTGTCCAGCACAGAAATGCAATTCTTCTCTTCTTTGGTGATCACTTGTAGCTGAGTAAGATTGTCTTCCATGAACACAGTCTTAACAGTGAACCCATAGGTGACTTTGGAGGCCAATTCTGGATCAACACGTCCTTCCACTGTGGGGACATAGGTTTCCGGCAGGAATTGATCATGGTTGGGATTTGCCAAACGTGCCTCCCTCTTAGCACGTTTCTCCTTTTCATCCTGAGTTCAAGTGTCTTCAAAGTCAATGACACCTTTGGAAAAGGCTGTTCTCCAATTGGAGCGCTCACAGGCCAATGTTTTCCAATTGTTGGTGTTTATACTACATTTTTAAAGATTTGCCTTGAGTAAGTTTTTCAACCTCTTTTCTTGACCACCAGCATTACGCTTTCCATTTTTAAGTTCGGAATAGAGTAGTTGTTTGGAAGATGATAATCAGGCATCCATACAACATGAGTAGCCCAATGAAGTTCATAGAATCATAGAATCATAGAGTTGGAAGAGGCCACAAGGGCCATCGAGTCCAACCCCCTGCCAAGCAGGAAACACCATCAGAGCACTCCTGACATATGGTTGTCAAGCCTCTGCTTAAAGACCTCCAAAGAAGGAGACTCCACCACACTCCTTGGCAGCAAATTCCACTGTCGAACAGCTCTTACTGTCAGGAAGTTCTTCCTAATGTTTAGGTGGAATCTTCTTTCCTGCAGTTTGGATCCATTGCTCCATGTCCGCTTCTCTGGAGCAGCAGAAAACAACCTTTCTCCCTCCTCTATGTGACATCCTTTTATATATTTGAACATGGCTATCATATCACCCCTTAACCTCCTCTTCTCCAGGCTAAACATGCCCAGCTCCCTTAGCCGTTCCTCATAAGGCATCGTTTCCAGGCCTTTGACCATTTTGGTTGCCCTCCTCTGGACACGTTCCAGTTTGTCAGTGTCCTCCTTGAACTGTGGTGCCCAGAACTGGACACATGTTGAAGAATCATTGCTTCAACACTGGTGATCTTTGCTTCTTCCAGTACACTGGCATTTGTTCACCTGTCTTCCCAAGTGATACTTAAAAATTTTCGGAGACACCATTGATGGAATCTTTCAAGGAGCTGGAGATGGCGTTTATAAGTGGTTCATGTTTCACAAGCGTACAGTAAGGTTGGTAGTACAATAGCTTTGTAAACAAGCATTTTGGTTTCCCTGTGAATGTCCTGGTTCTCAAATACTCTGCACTTCAGTTGGGAGAAAGCTGCACTTGCCAAGCTCAGGCAATGCTGGATTTTGGTATCAATGTTGGCCCTTGTGGAAAGGTAACTGCCCAGGTAGGAGAAGTGATTGACGCTTTCCAACGTTACACCATTGAGTTGGATTTGTGGCGTAGCAGAGGGGTTGTTTTGTGCTTGCTAGTGCAGCACTTTGGGTTTTTTGGCATGTTTCAGGAAGGGCAGAAATCTCACTCACTCCTCTGCCAGCTCTCCCAGCTCTGCTCCCAGCTAATAAAAATATCTGCAGGCTAGTAATGTCTGTGGGTTATCAGCAAGATTAGCTTTCAGGGAAAGAAAAGGCAAATTCTGTTTCATTCTCCTCCGTCCCTTGCAAATATATAAGCCTCAAGTGGGAAGCTGTCCTGGAACATAAAATTATTGCAAACATTTTGTGCTGAATTTCAATAAGCCTTCACAAAAGCTTTATGAAATTTTTCAGCTTAGATATTTCAGGGTGGAGGAGCTTGTTTGCTCTTTGACACAGATACTAAGAAAATTTAGTTTAACGTGACCTGAAAAATCAGTTTTGCAGGACTGCTGGGTGGTTTTTGATAAGCCTTCAGAGAGCAGATGTGAAGCCTGTGGTTGGCAGCGAAGGTTGTTTGCAGTCAAAGGTCCGCTGGAAGCAAGATTAAAATGTTGGGCCACCAAGTTTCTCAGCATATGTCACGGCCTTCAAAAGGTTATTTTGTCCTGTTCTATAAAGCAGCAGTGAACAGAACATATGACATGCACATGTTTTGCTTTCCCTGAATAACATTAAGCTCCTGTAATAAGACCTGCACTAAAACTGACCAGTTATTGGGGAGTAACCATTCAAGGAGAATGAGATTTTCCTCTGAGCAAACATGGATTTCAGGCTAATTCAAGAGCAGGAATGGGGCACAGGATGCAATCCTATGCATAGATTCCTCTGACAAGGCCCAAGCTCCAAGGTCGAGAGAAAAGCAATGGATCACACCACCGGGAGGGTGGTCACTGAACTCTCTTTCCTTCAGACTCTTCAACCTGCGACAGGCGCTTAATGATGCTGGACAACCCTGCAGGGCTGTTGTAAACCACTCGGAGCCTGACCAGCAGCATTCGGTGTGAACTGGAGTTCAAAAGTCATTCTCTCTCCCAAGAAATTAATGTTTGTTCGTTGTGGGTGGTGTTCAGCTTTCCATCTCTCCCTCCCTCCAAACTGGGGACTATGGATCTTCCCCACTGTCACCAATGGTAAGAAAGTAGCTGGAGAGAGGGACATTTTTTTAAAAAAAATATTTATTGGTTTAAAATCAACACATACACAAACAACAAAAGCTTGAGAAAAGAAAACGAAACAAAAGAAGCACAATACATCTCTTACAAACAAAAAAGCAATAGAACAATCCATCACAAATTCACAAGAATATTCCATCAGCTTCCGACTTCCTTGATATGGGTTCTTTGTTTTCTTAATTACTTGCCTCTATATTCCAATAAACCTTATCCTTATTAAATCTTGTTTGTATTCTTTATACCTTAATCAATTCCGAGAATTCTTCGAAGCATTCTAAGGTTTTTATATGAGGGCACTGTTCTTTTAAAAATATTGTCTATAAATTCCCCATTCCCTCTTGAACTTTCGGGTTGAACAATCTCCGATCTTTTCCGATGCAAGTTCCATGTATTCTGTTGTGACGTGGGGTTTGTGATTTCAGCTCTCTTGGCATAATGTGCTGGAGTCAGTTCTCTAGTAACGCTTCTTTATTAAAGCAAACAAGACTGAGACCTGAGGAGGGGAGAGCTACATTCATAGGGACAGGGAACTAGGTAGAAAGGATACATTTTGGAGGGAACAATATCAGGCAATCACAGTCCTGCCTTTTGGAGGAAACCAATAAGACAGAGGATCCAAATACAGCAGCTTAAATGAACCAATAGTAGCTGTACCCTCTGGAACCAAAAGGCAGATACTTTACCCTAATGCAAATACAGACAATAATAATACAGATATAAAATCCTTTGACTCAATACACAACATATTCAAGCATTTTTATCTGCGGGGCAATTTTTACCTGTGAAAGCAGTAACACACTCACACGCTTTTGCAGAAACATTTGCATTCCCAAAGAATTTCCTTTCCCGGGAAAGCCTGCCATTCCCCTTACCTTGAATGCTTCTTTTGAAGAACGCTTTGCAGCCCTCACATGACCAAACGCCATAGTGATATCCTGAGGCATAATCGCTGCACACGGCACAGAAATGGGCATCCCTTTTCGAGACGGGGCTGTTTGTGGAGGGGCTGGTACAGTCGTTGCTGCTGGCTTTTCTTTTCAGCGTTTCTCTGGGGGAACAGGAGAAGAGCCGTTAGGAAACAGTGAAGTGGCAAATGCATAGTTACCTCATAACTTTTTGTGGCAGTCCTCAAAACTTCTGGGTGATTTTTTATTTTTTTTACCTCAAAACCTCTGGCAGTTTTTTTGTTTTGTGCCTCCATAAATCTGGCTGCTTTTACAATGATGCAGGAAGGGCCCCTTGTATAGGGAAGTTTTTTAACATTTAATGTTTTGTTACGTTTTTGCATATACTGGAAGCTGCCCAGAGTCAGATGGATGGGGTACTAATAATAAAATTGTCGTTGTTCCTAAAAATTATATTAAATTACCACACACAAAAAATATGTTTGAAGTCCATAGCCTATATATTCCCACCGTTTGCTCCTTATTCCAAGGCCCTAGTCCAGCGGTCAGCAAACTTTTTCAGCGGGGGGCCAGTCCACTGTCCCTCAGACCTTGTGAGGGGGCTGGACTATATTTTTTTGGGGGGGGAGAATGAATGAATTCCTATGCCCCACAAATAACCCAAAGATGCATTTTAAATAAAAGCATACATTCTACTCATGTAAAAAACATGCTGATTCCTGGACCGTCCGCGGGCCGGATTTAGAAGGCTATTGGGCCGGATCAGGCCCCTAGGCCTTAGTTTGCCCTAGTCACTTCCCTTTCTGCTTACCTGAGGATGTGTAAAAATAATGACTTTTTTTTACCTCAGCTGAGCCGGACTGACAGTTTTCAATGAAAAACTTTTACGTTTGATTTTTGTGTTGGGGAGGGGAAGGGAGAAGAGGGGGGGCTTGCTAACATTTCTTCAATAGCTTAGGGTTGCTATACATCCTGATTTTCCCGGACATTACTGGGATTTCAAAGGCGGAATTGACATCTGGGGTGAATTTCTGAAAGGCGGCACTTTGTCCTGGATGTTAGTCAAGCCAATCGAAAAATCACGGGGTTTTTAAAAAAAATAGAATTGGAGGGTTTATGCTGGAAAATCAACAACTTTCGGGGTGTCCTGGTTTTTACTTTTTGAAATATGGCAACCCTACAATAGCTGGCGTTGCTCAGCAAATCCAAAGAGATGGGCCTGTGTGAAAGAATCTCCTCCACTGAAATGAATGAGGGAGCTCTGCAAGCATAGATGCTCCACGCATGCTTCACTGCACGTGTGGGGCTCTGAATTGTGTCAGCTGCCTCAGGGTTTCAAAGAGGTTCCCTTCTAACTCAAGCAAAGTTTGGTACATTGTATTTAAAAACAAAACCCTTTCATTAAAATAATAATAATAATGGCCTATGCTCATTTAATCAAGGAAAGGGGGAGGGATTGGTTCTGTGGAGTTCATACTCTTCCCATCTTTGAACTTTCATTTAAGTTATAATTCACGATTGCTCAATACCACAATCATTGTTTCCATGGCAATAAATTAATGGCATGAACACACCATTAAGACACCGCCACAAAAAAACGAACGGGAGGAGAAGCACAACTGCAAAAGAGGGGGTGTCTGCAAAAGCAGATCATTCTGAAGACAAGAAATGACTCTTTAAAACCGATTCTCAGAAAAGAAGGGAGGAAGGAGTTCGGCCAAAATCTCTGCTCCAATAAGCTATTCTCTTGTCATGAGCCCGACTTGCCATGATAGCAAGAAAGCCACATATAACGTATATACCCTTTGTTTGTTGTTACTGTTTTGGGGAGAGAAAACACAAACAAACAGTGGTTTACAAAAAGAAGAAAATAATGGAATTACCAGAAAATGAAACAGTTAAAAACAACTGTGTAAAATATTCAAATATGAATAATTATCTGGGTAGACTTGCTTAAAGAAAAACATTTTTGGCAGGCTCCAAAAAGAGTACCGTGAAAAATACCTGTCTGGTGTGAATCAGCAGGGAGTTCCAAAGTTGTTCATGCTACAACAATCTTCCCCCCAAAGCCTATGCTTTGGAGAAACAACACTGCTGGAAGTGATGAAAGACAGATAGATAAGCATTTGTTACCTGTGCATAGGAAGGGCATGATCCCCGGGTCTTGCTTCGCACCACGGGCTTTTTGGTTGCTCTGCAAATAAAACGGACGACTGGCAGTGTAAAGTCAAAGGAGAGATGTGGTCAGAACCAGACCATAACATGCTCGGGCTGGCTGACTGTCTGAGAGAGGCGCTTTCCGAGTCGCCGAAAGTGCTTGGAATGCTGTAGTTCATCATAGCGGGGGTGTAGAATGTCATGGCCGGATACTCATGCCTGTTTTCCATATAAGAGGATGGGATGTAAATTGGGCTGTGCTCAAGGCTCAAAGCAGACTGGCTGCAGCTGAAAGGGACAGGAGAGACCAGCTCGGAGAGGGAGCTTTTCACTTCTGCTTTGGTACATACGAGATCTTGGATTGGTGGCAACTCCTTGTGAGATGATGCACAGAGGGACATGCTGGAGCCAAGTGCCTCCTCTTCAAGCAGTCATCCTCAAATATTCAATCTGGAAAACAGAAACATTAAGAATTATATGTATTTGGTCTTCTCTCTTGCTGCGTGACTCTGGTGCTGAAACAGGTGGAAAGGAGGGCAACCTCCATTGTGCAAGCAGAAGTCCTTGCATGAACTTCTGCTGACGGAACTCATTGGTTGAATCCTGCCCAAGATGTCTACAGAGACACATGACCTGATCATGTATGATAACAACAGATTATTCCACTTTTCTTGGATGGATTCGCCACTATCTAGATCAGGGTTGGGGAACCTGTCACCCTTCAAATGTTTTTGCTTGACCATTAGCCATGTTGACTGGGGATGATGGGAGTTTGAGTTCAATGACAACTTGGAGGGTTACAGACTCCCTATCTTGTGCTCTGAACCTTGGGTTGTTCTCTGCTTGCTTGATTTATTTTTTAAACTTAATTGCTGGGGAATATAACATCACAAAATGCCTTTAAGCCTGCAGATATCTTTGGCTGTTTATCTTCTTCCTACATATATTTTCCATTAATTTCTAGGGGAAAGACCAAAACAGCACATTCAACTGACCCACAACAAACACACAGGGCTAAATTTAGACTTTGTTCTCTTTGACCCAATGAAAGCACTCACAATGCTCTCATAATAACTTTGACCCTCACTGCCAGAGGAATTGCTTTGCAGGCACAGAATCTCAAAAACATTGATTACAGAAAAATTAGTCATCACAGTCCTTAAGCCAGAGGAAGAACCAGAGCTTTGTTGTTCAAGAGGATCATATTATTATGATTCTTGGTCCACAGATAGAATAGAATATTGAGGAACAACTTGAAACAACGTTATTCACCAGAACATCTAAGATAAATTTAGAATAACAGATTTTTATAGAGTTGGAAGGAAATCCAGGGGTCATTTAGTCCAACCCCCTGCAATTCAAGAATCACAGCTAAAGCATGCATGACACGTAAACATCCAACCTCTGCTTAAAAACCTCCAAGGAAAGAGAGTCCACAACCTCCCGAGGGAGTCTGTTCCACTGCCGAACAGCTCTCACTGTCAGAACGTTCTTCCTAACGTTTAGTCAGAATCTCCATTCTTGAAATTTTAATCCCTTATTTTGTGTCCTGCCATCTAGAGCATCATATTGTAGTGGGAATTTTGGGAAATCGCCAAAATGTCTGGGCTTTTGAAACTTGCCCCCCCCAAAGCAAACTTTCCTAAAAGCAACTGGCTTTTACCAAAAAAAAAAAAGCTCAACAACTTTTTTTGTGTCCTGATTTTTACTTCTTGAAATGATGTGACCCTATTGTATTACCTCTGGCTATATTACCACCTCTAAATATTTCAATATTTTAATGTTGTATTTTAATTTTGTTTTTAAGTTGTATTCATTCAACTTGTTTTTATTATTGCTTGTAAGCCGCTCTGAGCCCGGCCTTGGCTGGGGAGGACGGGGTATAAATAAAAATTATTATTATTATTATTATTAAATCTTCTCTTCCCCTGGCTGAACATACCCAACTCCATCAACAATCCCTGAGTCTTTAGGACCTGCCTGGGTCAAATGACTTTAAGACAAATCCTTAGATTACCAGTTTCTGAATTCTAAGGAAATACAGTGGTACCTTGGGTTAAGTACTTAATTCGTTCCGGAGGTCCGTTCTTAACCTGAAACTGTTCTTAACCTGAAGCACCACTTTAGCTAATGGGGCCTCTTGCTGCTGCCGCGCCGCGGGAGCACAATTTCTGTTCTCATCCTGAAGCAAAGTTCTTAACCTGAAGCACTATTTCTGAGTTAGCAGAGTCTGTAAGCTGAAGCGTATGTAACCTGAAGCGTATGTAACCCGAGGTACCGCTGTATCTCTGCTGCTCTAGAGGGGTGGACTCAAACCAGCAGGTGGAAATATCAGGTGAGCAGATTTTGGCAAAGCATTAGGATAAACTTTATCCTAAGAAGCGTTTTAGCTTAATCTAGGCACTCATCTGCCAGAGATGGCAAGGTTGCATTCCCCCCTGTAGATCCTGCACAGAGCATTTTGTTCCGATTTCGAAGAATGTACTGTTGTCAAAGGCACAAGTAGTCCCTGAAAACACAAGGTTGTGTACTGAGGCTCGGCCTGAGCCATCTTGCAAGGCTGACAGCAATGTGACTACTCAGATTCTCACTTGCTCCTGTCAACTTACTTGGGAGCCTCTGAGATTTAGAGTGGTGGTTCATCATCTGAACTACCAAACATTTCACCAGTGCTGATTTATTAAAGCAACCATGGGGGGTGGCGGTCAGAATAACATTTCCTCATTTTTAAAAGGCCATAGATTAATGACTGAAGGCCTGGGTAAAAAGGAAGATTTTCGCCCACCACCTAACAACGTGTAACGATGGTACCAGGTGCTTGCTACCTGCAGGTATTCTAAACATTTGCATAGAATAATAATAAAAATTATTCTGAACACCTTCTCAGTCCGCCAAAAGGTTTGACCTGGTACATGTAACTAATTTATATTTGCAGTCCTCAGTGCAATTAAAGGAGTGTGTATGTGTGTGTATTTAAAAGAAGAAGGGGAATATTTCCAATCATCATTAGAAATAACTTGTCCTTAGGAAACACAATTCTTAAAAGCAGGAGTTTGTAGAAGGTAGTGTGAACTATAAATATATTTACTACTGTTATTCAGTGAGTCACGAAGAGTAGGACACGACTAAACAACAACAACAAAATTCAGTGAGTACCTTTCTGCTTTCACAAATCAAAAACAACCGAAGTACAGCTTGGATGTCTGAAGTTATAAAAATGACCCCACCACCAATATGTCAAAATTTAGTCCTCTAGCTGCGTTTGCTGAGCTGCTCTGTGTTTGAAAGATCTTTATTTTGTTCCCGCTCCCACTGAACAATTTGCCAATTATTTCTCCAATCAAGTACAACGACCGATTCAGATGCCACGGTCAAATAGGTACACAGATAAAAGATTAAACTAACCAAGCCGAAGGAGAAATGCATGAACAAACAAACAAACGGTAAATTGATGGTTGAGGGGAAATCCTGGAGAAAAGATCTATTAAGGCTTTTCATACCAGTAGCGATATGTTGCCCAGTTTCGAAACAAAACAAAACAAAAACACAAGGGAACAGAAAATGTGTTTCTTTTTAGGAGACTGGTGAAAGCAGGGCTGGGCCAAGATATTTTGGCGCCTGAGGCAAACGGCAAAATGGCATCCCTCGCCACCAGGGAAGAAGGTGTTATGTACTGAAGTTCTCACCCTGGGCCAGCAGGAGGATACTGTAGATAGTTATGCAAATAAGGGATCAAAAGTGACGTTCAGTGATTGGATAGTTTTAGAAAATTGTTACAGTTACGTTGTACTGGAGCTCTATATAAGCAGGCTGACTGAACCCTTCAGTTCAGTTCTGTCCTGGCCTGTGAATAAACAAGAGCTGTTTGAAGAATCGCTGTGTCGTCTGATACGTTCACCCACAACTTAACAGAAGGGGTGTGTGAAGATCTGCGTCAGGAACAAGGAGGGAATAAAGATATACATCAGGAACCAGGGTGGGAGGAGATTAGCGGTGCCTCCTATTTGCCAAGAGACTGATGTAGAGGAAGCATTGGGGAGTGCAACCGAGGAGATGCCATATCCGGCCTTCAAGGAATGTGCTGTCGCAGCAACACGTGATACCTTCCTTGGAGGCATTGCCAGATTTACGTATAAGCTAAACAAGCTATAGCTTAGGGCCCCACTCTCTTGGGGGCCCCCAAAAAATTTAAAAGGGGAAAAACTGGGTGTACATTTCCAAAATATAAGATAAAAAAAAACTAAAATAAAACCTACATACAGCAACGGTGTTTTGTGTTATGTAGGCTCCTATTTATTATGTGCAAATGGCTTTAGATACCTATTAGGTCGATAAATTACCATATAGCATATATTCAACACAAAAAACAGCGGCAATTTGTTGTTGACAAAGGACAGCTGAACCCCATTACCTTCAGTAGCTTAGGGCCTCATCAAACCTAAATCCAGCCCTGCTTGGAGGCTGCATCTTCTGCCCCTGCGGATCCTGCCGCCTGAGGCAGGTTCCTCCCCTTGCCACCTGAGTGGGCCAGCCCTGGATCAAAGACTTTAAAACTACAATGGTACTGCGGGTTAAGAAGTTAATTCGTTCCGGAGGTCTGTTCTTAACCTGAAACTGTTCTTAACCTGAGGTACCACTTTAGCTAATGGGGCCTCCCGCTGCTGCCGCCGCGCGATTTCTGTTCTTATCCTGAGGTAAAGTTCTTAACCCGAGGTACTATTTCTGGGTTAGTGGAGTTTGTAACCTGAAGCGTCTGTAACCCGAGGTACCACTGTATGCAGATTCTGCCCCCCACTCAATATCTGAAGACTTCAAAAGGCTAAAGGAATCAAATAAAACAGCCCTTTCAGACTTCCAACATGCACCTGTAAGAAAGGGGTGCTGGACTAGAGGGGCCATTAGCTTTGATCCCGCTGGGTTCTCCTTCTGTTATGCCCAAACTATCAATGATAAATGGTTATTTATTTGAAATGCTACAATGGGGCAATATTTAGCTTCCGAAATGGGAAATGATGCTGGGTCGTATGTAGGCCTGAGATCCAGCATCATTTCCCTTTACAAAAACTATTTATTTACTTTAAAGCTTTTATAGTGGCAATATTTCAGCAGCAGCTTGTGCAGGCGCTCCATACATGAAGATAGTTGCTTACTTTTACCACTGTACATCTTCAGACATAGCTGCTCAGAAAGCAGCTGCAGAAAGCCTTGAGAAAGTAAACAAACTGCAACAGCACTGAAGGGGGAAATGAGCTCTTTTTCTTCTTAACTCTCCTTTAATCATAGCAATCATAGGTGCTAGAGCCTTGTAACAACATCTATTCAAGGAAAGCTCTGATTGTTGCATTGAAATCCATTCAACAAATACCTAGCGAAGCCAAGATAATTTCAGCATGCAAATTTGTGAAGCCTCAATTAGCGTTAATAAACCAGAGAGCAAACACAGAATATGCTGTGTAGTCTGAAGCTCTGAGACTGCAGGAGGACTGTCTGGAGAGAGAGAGAAAGAAAGAGAAAGAGAGTGAGAGTCAGTCTAGCTCAGATCTATATAGCAGTCCCTCCAGGTTTCTCTATTTTCCCTGAGGAAAGATAATAATAAGATAATAAGATAATAAGATAATTTATTGTCATTGTCCGTATATACACAGTATACACAACAACGAAAATCAAACACCCACCCAAAGACCGGGTTCACATACACATTTGCACGTATCTCCAACACTCTCATCCTATTCAGACATAATCTATAAAACATAACATAATCCAGAATATAACATAACCTATTAAAGGCATAACATAACCTAAAACCTATCTCATTCCTTCCTACTCCCTGCTTGCTATTTCTTGCAACTGGCCCTGAGATCATTATTTAGTGCAATCAGAGCTCTTGGATAGAAACTATTCAGAAGGCGTGTGGTTCGTGTTTTCATTGTCCTATATCTTCTGCCCGAAGGCAACAGTTCAAAGAAGTTGTGAGCAGGATGGGTGGGATCTCTCAGGATATTGTGTGACTTCTTCAAAGTGCGAGACGTGAAGATCTCATCCAGGGTTGGTAGTTGGAGCCCAATAACATTCTGGGCAATTTTAATTATTCTCTGTAAAGCTTTTTTATCCGTTTCAGAGCTGCTCCCATACCACGATAATATACTATAGGTTAAGACACTCTCGATGGTACTGTGATAATAGGACAGAAGTAGGTGCTGAGATAGATTCAGTCCCCTGAGTATTCTCAGGAAATACAACCTCCCCTGCACCTTCCTCACAACCATATTAATAAGCCGTCCCAGCTTCTGATTTGATCCTGAAATGTCCCCCTTTTCCTTAGGATGTCCCTATTTTCATTGGATAAATGTTGGAGGGTATGGCGTTATCCGACCCCCGAGCCATCTGAAGGCAATCCTGTATAGGGGAACGTTTCCTTTAATGTTTAATGTTTTAACAACAACAACAACAACAACAACAACAATTTTTTATTTATACCCCGCCCATCTGGCTGGGCTTCTCCAGCCACTCTGGGCAGCTTCCAACAAAAAATTAAAATACAATACTGCACCAAACATGGAAAGCTTCCCTAAACAGGGCTGCCTTCAGATGTTTTCTAAAAGTTCGGTAGCTGCTCTTCTCTCTGACATCTGGTGGGAGGGCGTTCCACAGGGCGGGTGCCACTACCGAGAAGGCCCTCTGCCTGGTTCACTGTAACTTGGCTTCTCGCAGCGAGGGAACCGCTAGAAGGCCCTCGGTGCTGGACCTCAGTGTCCGGGCAGAACAATAGGGGTGGAGACGCTCCTTCAGATATACTGGACCAAGGCCGGTCCATAAAGATATATTATATTTTTATGTATGTCGGAAGCTGACCAGAGTGGCTGGGGCAACCCAGTAAGAGGTGTGGGGTTTAAACAGTAAAATTATCTTTATGGAATGGGATGTCCCTATTTTCAACAGAGAAATGTTGCAGGGTATGACATAATACGCAGAATAAGGTCATATCATTCATGTGGGGAGATGCCATATTTTTTGATGTCTCCCATACAAAAAGCAAAAAACACCAGGATGTAATAACTTGCACATCCAAAATAGAGGCTTTGCTTATCTCTCTTCCTGTTCTGCTACTTTGATATACACAGGGAATCTTTATAACTTTATAATACACAAACCCGGTGCTTTTTTCCTTTAAAAAAAATGTTTAGGGGTACTGTCGTTTTGACTCAAGAAAATCACAATTTTATAGTTCAAATCCGGAAAAATAAATATAGTACAGTGGTACCTCTACTTATGCACACCTCTGGTTACATATCCTTCAGGATACACATGTGGCAAACCCAGAAGTCTTTTTCCGGGTTTCGCCACACGCATGCGCAGAAGTGCTCTAGTGCGCTGCGCGCATGCGCAGAACAGGTTGCGAAAACCTCAGGATCCAACCGGCGCTCCAGAACAGATCCCATCCTTAACCGGAGGTACCACTGTAAATGGACAAAAGTACAAAGATTCCCCAAATCTTTAGGGGTATGCGTACCCCTGTGTCCCCCCCCCCCCAGAAAAAAGCACAGCACAAGCCTATAGAAACAGGCACATACCACCTCCAGGCTGCAGTGGCACAATCCTGCAACCAGACAGTGAGACTGCCTGCACCCTGAGATCATCATCGGAGGCCTTCCTCCATGCACCTGCTCCTAGAGAAGTCCAGAGGGTGGATTTGCAGAGAACGGGCCTTTTCAGAGGTAGCCCCATTAGGGCTGCCATATGTCCTGCTATGTACTGAAGTTCTCACCCTGGGCCAGCAGGGGGATACTGTAGATAGTTATGCAAATGAAGGATCGAAAGTGACGTTCAGTGATTGGATAGTTTGTATGCAAATGAAGGATCGAAAGTGACGTTCAGTGATTGACTAGTTACAGAAAATGGTTACTGTTGCATGCTAGTGGAGCTCTATATAAGCAGGCTGACTGAGCTCCTCAGTTCAGTTCAGTTCCAGCTTACAAATAAAGAGCTGCTTTGGAAGAATTGCTGTGTCGTCTGATATGTTCCCCCACAACTTAACATGTCCGGAATTTCCCAGACATAACCAGGATTTGGCCTTCACGGGGTCTCTGCCATGGGAGCATATTCACCCAGTGCTTTTCCAGCTGCACTGGCTCCCAGTGGAGTACAAGGTCAGATTTAAGGTGCTGGTTTTGACCTTTAAAGCCCTTCACGGCCTAGGACCCTTGTACCTACAGGACCGCCTCTCCTGGTATGCCCCGCGGAGGACCTTAAGGTCCATAAATAGCAACACTCTGGAGGTCCCGGGCCCGAAGGAAGTTAGATTAGCCTCAACCAGAGCCAGGGCCTTTTCAACACTGGCTCCGGCCTGGTGGAACGCTCTGTCTCATGAGACCAGGGCCCTGCGGGATCTGATTTCTTTCCGCAGGGCCTGTAAGACAGAGTTGTTCCACCTGGCCTTTGGCTTGGAGTCAATTTGATTCCCTCCTCATCTTTCTTTTTCCTTTCTCCTCCTGTGATAAGGCTGCATTTTAATTGTTTTAATGTTGTATTTTAATCTTGTTTTTAAGTTGTATTCATTTAACTCGTTTTTATTATTGGTTGTTAGCCGCCCTGAACCCGGCCTTGGCTGGGGAGGGCGGGGTATAAATAAAATTTATTATTATTATTATTATTATTATTATTATTATTATTATTAACAGTGTCCATGCAGAAATCGCTGAAATGTCCAGGAAAATCTGGACATATGGCAACCCATGTCGGAAGTGTAGGTTTTGGCAGATTTCAAAACTTCACGTGCGTCCCCCCAAAAAAACTCGATGAGTTTTGTCTCCAGATTTTCACTTTTTGAAATATGGCAACCCTACCCTGGCTTGTGAAATGCTCTCCTAAGGGAAGCTCACCTGGCACCAATATGGATAGCTTTTCCGTGCCAGGCAAATGCATTTTTTGTTCTCCCAGGCATTTGAGGACTGATTCATCTGCAGAAGACACCCAGTTCCGGTCTGTGAAATTGTAGCCCTTTCAAGACTCTTAATCTCGGGGTCATGGGTTCAAATCCCACTTTGGGCAAAAGATTCCTGCATTGCAGGAGGTTGGACTAGATGACTCTCATGGACACAGGTGCCAACTCCCTGGGGCCCTGGGTGCCCGAGCACCCACAAAATTCCCCACGAAGGGGCCGGGCACCCACAAATTTCGGTGTCAGGGCCATGTATGCTGCATGGCACCCATGGTCCCGGGGCAGACACGGTTGCGGGGCCAAGTTGGCACTCCCGTTCATGGCCTCTTCCAGCTCTACAATTGTATGATTCACATCTATTTGACTCCCTAAGCAAGGCTGAGCTGGATGAATCCCAAGGCGGAATTAAGATTGCCGGAAAAAATATCAACAACCTCAGATATGCAGATGACACAACTGTTAAGTTGTGGGTGAACATATCAGACGACACAGCGATTCTTTAAACAGCTCTTGTTTATTCACTGGCCAGAACTGAACTGAACTGAAGGGTTCAGCCAGCCTGCTTATACAGAGCTCCACTACAACGCAACAGTAACCATTTTCTGTAACTATCCAATCACTGAACGTCACTTTCGATCCCTTATTTGCATATGTGGACCTGAACTATCTACAGTATCCCCCTGCTGGCCCAGGGTGAGAACTTCACTACATAACAACCACCTTGATGGCAGAAAGTGAGGAGGAATTAAAGAACTTTTTAATGAGTGTGAAAGAGGAGGGCGCAAAATATGGTCTGAACCTCAACATAGAAAAAAACCTAAGATCATGGCCACTGGTCCCATCATCTCCTGGCAAATAGAAGGGGAAGAAATGGAGGCAGTGAGAGATTTTACTTTCTTGGGCTCCATGATCACTGCAGATGGTGACAGCAGCCATGCTTCTTGGGAGAAAAGCAATGACAAACCTAGACAGCATCTTAAAAAGCAGAGACATCACCTTGCCAACAAAGGTCCGTATAGTTAAAGCTATGGTTTTCCCAGTAGTGATGTATGGAAGTGAGAGCTGGACCATAAAGAAGGCTGATCACCGAAGAATTGATGCTTTTGAATTATGGTGCTGGAGGAGACTCTGGAGAGTCCCATGGACTGCAAGAAGATCAAACCTATCCATTCTTAAGGAAATCAGCCCTGAGTGCTCACTGGAAGGACAGATCCAAGACTTTGGCCACCTCATGAGAAGAGAAGACTCCCTGGAAAAGCCCTGATGTTAGGAAAGATTGAGGGCACAAGGAGAAGAAGGTGAAGGAGAAGGAGAAGGAGAAGAAGAAGAAGAAGAAGAAGAGGAGGAGGAGGAGGAGGAGTTTGGATTTGATATCCCGCCTTTCACTCCCTTTAAGGAGTCTCAAAGCGGCTAACATTCTCCTTTCCCTTCCTCCCCTACAACAAACACTGTGAGGTGAGTGAGGCTGAGAGACTTCAAAGAAGTGTGACTGGCCCAAGGTCACCCAGCAGCTGCATGTGGAGGAGTGGAGACGCGAACCCGGTTCCCCAGATTACGAGACTACCGCTCTTAACCACTACACCACGCTGGCTCTCAGAAGGGGACGACAGAGGACGAGATGGTTGGACAGTGTTTTCGAAGCTACCAGCATGAGTTTGACCAAACTGCGGGAGGCAGTGGAAGACAAGAGTGCCTGGTGTGCTCTGGTCCATGGGGTCACGAAGAGTCAGACGCGACTAAACGACTATACAACAACAAAAGCAAGAAAGCCAGCTTCCTGGCAGGATCGCCAGCCTCGTTCTTGAAGCCAAAGCGATACATCTCAGCTCTCAAAGGAACTAGAGCAATCTCCTAGGTTTTGTTGTTGTTGCAAGGAGAAGAACTCGGCCTGCTCCATCTCTTTTTGATTCAAAAGCCCTTGATACAAGAACAAAAATCTATCTGTATGTCCACCACAGACAGTGAGCACACCAACCCAAACCCCACATGCAATAATCCAGGAATCCAAACCATGTCACAAAACGATACAACATCACTTCACATGATACTCTCACTGTTATATTTTTACCAGCCAAAGTATTCAGATTAATTCCTATTTGCCTTTCTGGGCTGCGTCTCCACCCCCCACCCTGGTTGCTTAATATACTGACATTGCTTAATTACAGTAGATGGTAAATTTTCAAGGTCTAGTCTGTTAAACTGATTAAAAAAAGTATATGCAGGTAAAAAATTCAAAACTTGGCCCGTGCTGCAGAGAAATTGGTTTTAGACATTGGCCCCCTGCTTCTCCAAACACCGATGGTCACTGCGACCTTCACTGTGTGCTTATTTGAACCACACCCAACAGTTTTCTGCGCAAGTATATCCTTATCGTATATTTGATGTCCAAATTTTGGGCTTCAATTCCTTCCAAAGAGACAAATGTATTAAATCCAGCCTGTGAGTCATATTTGCACAACTTTAAACCCGAGAGTTGTGTCAATATAAAGGAATCCATGTGCGACATTACCAGTTTTATTGGGGTTTTTTGTGGGGACGGTGTTACCTGCTTAAGAACAAATTTAGCCATTCGTTTCAGAAAAGCACATCTTTATGCAGGGGTTTATTTCAATCGGTTGTAATATTGGCCTTTCTCAGGAGCTGCAGTAATGTCCCATAGATGCTGGGTAGCTAGGAAATCTTCAAAGCTTTGGAGGTTTCAAGGCCGGCAGTCTCAGCATGAGACCTTGCCAGCAGGAAGATATCAGCCACGATATGCCGTTTCCAAGCATCAGGAGACAAAATATTTCCTGCTACTGATATTTGTTCCCACAGTCTCCTTTAATCAGAAATGCTTTATAATTTCTTCTCCTTTCCCCTCTTCCCCCTCTCACTCGTCTCCTATATTCCAAAGTGGGGGGGGGGGAGATACCCCCAATCCACAATGTTTTTATGAGGACCAACTGCAATGTCAGAGAACAGAGAGAAAGCTTCTAAAGCCCCCAGAACTCTTAATCAGGCTGGATTTTAAGCAAAGTTAGGATGGTGCTAGCAGTGGGAGCAAAACTTTCTGATGCTGAAGCCACAAAGTGGCTAGACTTTCAGGAGTGCTCCACTATGGAAGATAAATTAAAATACTATTTCTGACTTCTTTTTTTTAAGATGTGTCATAGGAGGAGATATCCGACTTAGGCTGGCTGCAAGGCACATACAATCATAGAATTGTTAGAGCTGGAAGGGACCGCGAGGGTCATCTAGTCCAACCCACTGCAAGGCAGGAATCTTTTGCCCAATGTGGAACTCGAACTCATGACCCTGAGATTAAGAGTCTCGTGCTCTACTGACTGAGCTATCCCAGGACAATGCAGCAAGCTTGGTGAAGCTCAGATGATCTCAACCTGCTGAGTGCCTGGATGGAAAACTAGCTGAAAATCCTATGAAACTTCATTATATTTAGATCGTTGTAAGCTGCCTTGGGTGGGACGCGGGTGGAACTGTGGTCCAAACCACAGAGCCTAGGGCTTGCCTTTCGGAAGGTCGGCGGTTCGAATCCCCGCAACGGGGTGAGCTCCTGTTGCTCGGTCCCAGCTCCTGCCAACCTAGCAGTTCGAAAGCATGTCAAAGTGCAAGTAGATAAATAGGTACTGCTCCAGCGGGAAGGTAAACGGCGTTTCCGTGCGCTGCTCTGGTTTGCCAGAAGCGGCTTAGTCATGCTAGCCACATTAGGTCCAGTCGTGGACGACTCTGGGGTTGCGGCGCTCATCTCGCTTTATTGGCCGAGGGAACCGGTGTACAGCTTCCGGGTCATGTGGCCAGCATGACTAAGCTGCTTCTGGCGAACCAGAGCAGCGCACAGAAACGCCGTTTACCTTCCTGCCTGTTTATTCCACTTCCACATACCAGCACACCTGTCTTTCACAATATATCATAATAAGTTAGAAAGTCTGGCTTCTACCATTATGTGCACATTAGGCCAAAGTGCCTGCTATTTTATATCTGGTCTTTCTTCTTGCCTCTAGGTGAAGTCCAGACTGCCACTATGTACAGGTGGGATTCAATGGCATGCCAGCAGCGTCAGGTGGTACAATTGAAGTTGATTTTGAAGCTCTAGTGCTTCCTCGGAAAACCTGCCTATTTACGAGCACAATTCAAAGTGTTGGTGTTGACCTTTAAAGCCCTAAACGGCCTTGGTCCAGTATACCTGAAGGAGCGTCTCCACCCCCATCGTTCAGCCCAGACACTGAGGTCCAGTTCCGAGGGTCTTCTGGCAGTTCCCTCGCTGCGAGAAGCCAAGTTACAAGGAACCAGGCAGAGGGCCTTCTTGGTAGTGGCACGCGCCCTGTGGAACGCCTTCCCATCAGATCAAAGAGATAAACAACTACCTGACATTCAAAAGACATTCAGGGAAGTTCTTAATGTGTGACATTTTAGTGTTTTTTTGGTCTTTGTTGGAAGCTGCCCAAGGTGGCTGGGGAAACCCAGCCAGATGGGCGGGGTACAAATAAATTATTATTATTATTATTATTATTATTATTATTATGAAAAGGAATCATAGAATCGTAGAATTGTAGAATTGTAGAGTTGGAAGGGACCCTGAGGGTCATCTAGTCCAACCCCCTGCAATACAGGAATCTCAGCTTAAAGCATCCATGACAGATGGCCATCCAACTCTGCTTGAAAACCTCCAAGGAAGGAAAGTCCATCACCTCCCGTGGGACTCTGTTCCACTGCCGAACAGCTCTTACCACCAGAAAAGTCTTCCGGATGTGTAGCCAGAATCTCCTTTCTTGTGACTTAAATCCACTAGTTCAGGTCCTACCTGCCAGAGCAGGAGAAAACAAGCTTGCTCCATCTTCCATGTGACAGCCCTTAAGATATTTGAAGATGGCTACCATATCTCCTCTCAGTCTCCTCTTTTCCAGGCTAAACATATCCAATTCCCTCAACCATCCCTCCTCAGCCTTGGTTTCCAGACCCCTGATAATTCCCCCCCCCCAAAAAAAAAATATTGATTTTCTCTTATAATACACAAACATAAACACAGGGGGGAAATTACATTTAACACAACATAAAAACTTAACAACAATAAAAACGCAAAAGATAAAAGAAAAATCCCCCCCCTTCTTATTCCCTGGTATATTTACATTGCTAGAAGACTTCCTTGACACCTTCCAATCTGAATTTCATCATAACACATATTTAGCAGTTCCCAATTTCATATTTGTAACATCAGTATCCTCTTTCATTACAAACTTCTTATCCTTACTTCCAGTTATAGACCCTTGATCATTTTGGTTGCCCTCCTCTGCCCATGATCCAGCTTGTCAACATCCTTCCTAAATTGTGGCACCCAGAACTAGACACAGTATTTCAGGTGTGTTCTGACCAAGCCAGAATAGAGCAGTACCTCTCTTGGTCAGACACTAGACTTCTGTTGATGCAACCTAGAACAGTGTTAGCTTCTTTTGCTGCCGCATCACACGGTTGACTCATGTTAAGCTTATGTTTCACTAAAACCCCTAGATCTGGAGGGGAGAGAGTCAGGAGTGAAGAGCAGAAAGCAGTGGGATTAGGCTCTCTGAGAACAGAGAGTCAGTCTCAGGAACACAGTAAGAATCAATACTTTGGAGAGCTCCGTGGGGCAGCTGTCCCCTGCTATCACTCCCTCCAACAGCGAACTCTGTGCTGCCATGCAAACAGGAACAGAGCCACAACTGAGAAGCCTGTTTGTAACTGCTTGTAATATTGCATTTTTAAAATTATTGTTTGGGGAAACCCTGCTCTAGAATGCTGTTTACATGGTGGGTGCTGAGCACTAAGGTCTTTTAATAAGAAAACAAAATTTATCGAAAATAGATGGCCAAGTGTTCAAAATCTTGACAGGAACCCAAATGGGGGAAAAACCTGGTAGAGGAAAAGAAGACTTGGCATTTCTGTCCAAAAGAGATACAGTGGTACCTCAGGTTAAGAACTTAATTCGTTCTGGAGGTCCGTTCTTAACCATGAAACTGTTCTTAACCCGAGGTACCACTTTAGCTAATGGGGCCTCCCGCTGCTGCCGTGCGATTTCTGTTCTCATCCTGAAGCAAAGTTATTAACCTGAGGTACTATTTCTGGGTTAGCGGAGTCTGTAACCTGAAGCATCTGTAACCCGAGGTACCACTGTAAATGCATTTCCTGCCAGGTTCAGAAATCTCATGAGATCCCATTCACTCCGTGACTGTATGACGCAGCATCCTGTCAGAGGCCTGGTGCATCCATCCCAAAGCTCAGGAAGTTTCTGCCCTCTTAAACAACCCAACAGTAAAATCAGCAGCAACTAGGCCCCTGACAACCTTCGAAAACCTCCTTCTAACAACAAAGGGAAACGGTAAAGGGATGGTATCCGCAATATACAAAATACTACTCCAAAATCCCACAAACCCCCTAGACGCAATCAAAAAACAATGGGAGAATGACATAGGCTATCAGATTAACCCCACTCAATGGACCAGAATGTGGTCTAAACCCCTCTTTAAATCCATATCAACAAAAAGAAAAGAACTCTCTCTGAAACTCACCTACAGGTGGTACCTAACACCAAGAAAAGTAGTGATAATACGCCCAGGAACCTCACCAAAATGCTGGAGAGGGTGCACCTCCACAGGCACATACCTCCACATGTGGTGGGAGTGCCCCAAAATCCAACTATTCTGGACAACAGCCATACGAGAAATATTTAAAATAACTAAGCAAGTATTAGACATCACCCCAGAATTGGCCCTACTAAACATCTTCCAAGACAACAATGCCCATTTACACCACAAAGCCCTCATAACCCACCTACTTTCAGCAGCCAGAAACACCATAATCAGACACTGGAGAGACCTGTCAGGAGTAAGCATGGACCAATGGTACCAAATAGTATGGGAAACAGCCCTACTAGAAAAATTAACCAATAAACTGAAACTGATACAGGGACAAACAGAAGAAGACGCCTTTACTCTGGTATGGCTCCCCCTTTATCACATACACTGCCCAACAAGACAATGACAATAATCCACCAACAGCATACAAATCAATATGGCTAACCTGATCCAAAACACCCACCCACCCCACTCACACACGAAAACAAAGATCACCACAGCCAATCACAAACAAACAATCACACCCTAGGCCAACCCCAAACTCTCTCACCACCAAAGGAACACAAGTGAACAGCACAAGCAACGCTGACACCAAACCCTACATACATTAAGCATAATAGAAACATCGCCACCCGACCGCACCCCCACCCACCTTCCCCCCCCCACCCCTTTTTTCCCTCCCCCTAATGTCTTAACAAATGAAACGGATTTGTAAAAATGTTACACGGAAAAAATACGAGAGCCATTACACATACTTCTGTAAAACAAGAAAATCTTTAATATGTGTGATGTCACGCACACATCACTCCCCCCTCCAATTGCCCTTGCATGCTGGCACCTCTGGCCTTAACTATTCTCCTACAAAAAATTTCACTGCATGCCGCTGGCAACGCAATAGCTCCCTGCTTGGCTTAAAGCAGCAAAGCAGAACCCTGGCAAGAGCCCTAATAAGTTCAGACTTGCCCAAGGCCACAGTGGGAGATTTGTGACTGAGCAGGGATATGGAGCTTCATTCAAACCCAACGCTGCCTCAAACACCCACCCCACCCCACTCCAGCATTGACGGGACACAAATCTTTGAAGCACCATGCATAATTTTACCTTCATAGAATCTTAGAGCTGGAAGAGACCCCAGGCGTCATCTAGTCCAGCCCCCTGCAATGCAGGAATCTCAGCTAAAGCATCCATGGCAGATGGCCATCCAACCTCTGCTTAGAAACCTCCAAGGAAGGAGAGTCCATCGCCTCCCGTGGGACTCTGTTCCACTGCCGAACAGCTCTGACTGTCAGAAATTTCTTCCTGATGTTTAGTCGGAATCTCTTTTCTTGTAACTTAAATCCACTAATTTGGGCCCTACCTGCCAGAGCAGGAGAAAACAAGCTTGCTTCATCTTCCGTGCGCCAGCCATTTAGATATTTAACAATGGCTACCATATCTCCTCTCAGTCTCCTCTTTTCCAGGCTAAACATGCCCAATTCCCTCAACCATCCCTCATCAGGCTTGGTTTCCAGACCCTTGATCATCTTGGTCGCCTTCCTCTGCACACCTTCCAGCTTGTCAACATATCCTTCTTAAACTGCAGCACCCAGAACTAGACACAGTATTTCAGGTGTGTTCTGACCAAGGCAGAATAGAGCAGTACTATTACCTCTCTTGATCAGACACTAGACTTCTGTTAATGCAGCCTGGAACAGCGTTAGCTTGTTTTGCTGCTGCATCACACGGTTGACTCATGTTAAGCTTATGGTTCTCCAAGACCCCTAGATCCTTTTTTCACATGTACTGCTAGTAAGCCAGGTGCCCCCCATTCCATATTTGTGCATCCGGTTCTTCCTGCCTAAGTGCAGAACCTTACATTTGTCTCTATTGAAATTTGTTTTGTTAGCTTGCGCCCAGTTCTCCAATCTGTTAAGGTCATGCTGAATTCTGATTCTGTCTTCTGCGGCATTAGCTACCCCTCCCAGTTTGGTGTCATCTGCAAATTTGATGAGCATCGCCTCAATTCCTGTTTCAAGCTTTAAGCTCAAATTTGAAATTCAAATCAGTTCAAAATGTATATTAGGGTTTGTTTGTTTGCTTGTTTGTTTGTTTGTTTGTTTGTTTGTTTGTTTGTTTGTGTTGCTGGTGGTGTGTGTGTTTGTGTGTTTAATTGATGGCCAAGAACTAATGAGAGGTAAGAGTCCTGGTAATCTACTTTGAAGAGGCTGGCGGATTTTAGCATGTGCCAGTCCATAGTCTACTGCATCTAGAGCCAAGTCTAGCATCTCTTTCCTTTTCTGAAAAAAGAAAGAGCAAAATATTGACACGAGGTCGCGAAAACTTATTAATCACAATCCTTAACTGTGCATTTGTGTTTGTGTGCCTACTCAGGAATAAGTCCATGTTTGTCACAGAGCTTAACTCCCTCCCAGGTACCATTATTATTATTATTATTATTATTATTATTATTATTATTTCTACCCCGCCCATTTGGCTGGGTTTCCCCAGCCACTCTGAGGGCTTTCAACAGAACATTAAAAACATGTGGTACATTTAAAAACATTAAAGGTAAGGTAAAGGTAAAGGGACCCCTGACCATTAGGTCCAGTCATGACCGACTCTGGGGTTGCGGTGCTCATCTTGCTTTATTGGCCGAGGGAGCCGGTGTACAGCTTCCGGGTCATGTGGCCAGCATGACTAAGCCGCTTCTGGCGAACCAGAGCAGCGCACGGAAACACCGTTTACCTTCCCGCCGGAGTGGTACCTATTTATCTACTTGCACTTTGACGTGCTTTCAAACTGCTAGGTTGGCAGGAGCTGGGACCAAGCAATGAGAGCTCACCCCGTTGCAGGGATTCGAACCGCCGACCTTCTGATCGGCAAGTCCTAGGCTCTGTGGTTTAACCCACAGCACCACCCGTGTGGTACATGTGGATAAAATAGCAGCCTCTGGAGGATAAAAGAATTTTAATGTATTGTTGGAATAAAAGAAGACCCTGTGGTGTCTGAAATCTGATCCTTCCAAAAGGCACTGGGGATAAATTCATTTCAAAATATTATTTTTTAAAAACCCTTTAAGCCATTTACCACCTGAGGTGATTTATTAAGATCAAAGGAAGCAGCCTCGTACTGAGCCACACCATTGGTCCATGCAACTCAGTACTGTCAACACGGACAGGCAGCAGCTCTCCAAAGACTCAGGCATCTGTATGTGGAGATGGGATAGAAACAGGAGCCTTTTGCATCCAAGGCAGATGCTTCCCACTTAGCTACGGCTCTTCCTTGTTATTTTGGCACTTGCCTTTCCTTGTTTGTATCTTGCTATTTGTATTGTCGTGGCAAAACGCCCCAGGAATTTTGACTTTCGGGGTGGCATGGAAATGTTTTGAATAAATAAACAAATAATGCATATATACATGCTATGAGAAGATCAAACCTCTCTATTCTGAAGGAAATCAGCCCTGAGTGCTCACTGGAAGGACAGATTGTGAAGCTGAGGCTCCAATACTTTGGCCACCTCATGAGAAGAGAAGACTCCCTGGAAAAGACCCTGATGTTGGGAAAGATGGAGGGCACAAGGAGAAGGGGAAGACAGAGGACGAGATGGTTGGACAGTGTTCTCGAAGCTACCAGCATGAGTTTGACCAAACTGTGGGAGGCAGTGGAAGACAGGAGTGCCTGGCGTGCTCTGGTCCATGGGGTCACGAAGAGTCAGACACGACTAAATGACTAAACAACAACAACAACACATGCTGTGAAAGCCCACCTAGGTTTCTGCTCTCTCTGCGCTGCTAGCTTCTCTGGTTTTTGCTTTGTCCTCCTCGGATCGAGAAGGCTGCAAGCAGGAAGGGGTCCCAACAAGCTGGTTTGCCATTAGGTGGCTGCATATCATTGCTCAGGTTGTTTTGCAAACCAGAATACGATCCCCACATTTCTGCATATTCCAAGGAGACACAATTTATCGGGCTCGTCCAAACTTATTCTTTTTCAGGGACTGGATCTCTGCCCAACTATTTGCCATTTTTATCATTGGCATTCCAAAAATGTGAACGCACACACATTGTGATTCAGCGGAGTAATAAAAATAAAAGAGACCGGGCTGCAAAATTATATAATAAACATAGGCTGCGCTGCATGGATCTGGAACCATGGACCCTTTTAACTGATGTGTTCAGTTAGCCCAAAACGCTACCTTGAGGTTTAATCCTACAATCTCTACATCTCTGTGTCGCATAGAAATGCTCTGTGTCGCATAGAAATTGCATCTCGACCTTTTGCCACACTGGGCTTCTCCAAAGAAGTGGACTGAGTAATCGTCTGAGTAGCCTTTGTCAGGGAGGAACAAATAACTAAGGATGGTGTGCATTTTGTGGGGGAGGGGGGCTTTACCTGGATCAATCCCTCTACCCGCTTTAAACAAGCAGGAAATTGTGAGCTTCAAGGACACAGTGCACATGAAGCCACCTTTGTCTGTGCCAAACCATTGGTTGTGCTAACTCGGTATATTGCTGCAACCTTTGGTTGGATATGGCTTCCCAGGGACTTGGATAGAGATGTGTGGGATTGAACCAGAGATCTGCAGCAGACAGCGCATGGGCTTTACCTCTGAGCTGTGAGCCCCCCCACCCCTCGTGGAAAGGCTATGAAAAACTTGGTAATGAAGCCAAGCCCTAAGAGGGCAGGATTCGAACCCTCACCTTTCAATGCCCCACTTCAGGCTGCAAAGACACAACCTTTCAAGGCATCACTAGCAATTGCACAAAGCCCCTGGCGTGGCGTAAGAGGGAATCGTCACCTGTGGCACAGAGTGGGCTACAACTCCAAGAAATAGCCACAGAAGATGTGTATTGGATGCATATAAGACTATGCCTTGGAGACAGGTTTCCAGTGAAAGGAGGACTCTCAGAGGAGCCATGTGATGAAGTTAAAAGGAGGCTTGTTCTGAGCACGTACAGAGTAGCCACAACAAGCCCCCCCCCCTTCAACTTTCTTAGCAGGGATGTGAGGGCTTCAAGGATGTGACCTTCAAGTCTGTGCCTCTCTGTTTTAGGAAGCATACACACTGGGCAAGATCCAGCCAGAGCTAAATGATTTGGAGTCCCATTGGTTTCAATGGAAGCGAGTTAAGCAACAGCTTAAGTTTCCTACTGACATCAATGGGACTTGGAGGCATTTTACGGTGAGCAAATTGTGCCCAATGTGTGATTTTCCCTCAGATCTGGGAAGTATTTTTCTACCCAGCAGATAAGAGTCCGGTTTGCAGTCTACTGTTACTTCCATACGGTGGAATTAGGAATTAATGAGGCATTAGTAGAATGGATGAGGAATTGATGCAATTAACTAATTGGGAATGCCATTGCATTAACCCCTTTCGTAACATTCCTTTAAAAAAAGAGTGGAGCATAGACACAAAGGCTGAAAAACTCATCCCAATGGTGATCCTTTGCCTTCTAAGTCAGAAGTAATCTCCATTGAACTCAATGAGGAGAACTCCAGAGTTATTTGTATATAGGATTACATATTTAATTTCCCCCACTGCTCAGCCTGGGCTCAAGCCAAAAACCACATCTTTACAATGGATTTGAGTTCTTTTTGCCCAAATAAACTCCAGTGAAACAGGAAGCTCCAAGCATATGAAAAAATAATTTTTTTGGCTTCTCTCTCATTCATATCCAGTTTCCCCATCATTTTGGTTAAAGTATTCACATGAGTTTTTGAACACTTGTGCCATCCTCAGTCTTTCGTCTTCAGATGTCATTTAAACAGACACACACATACACACGGAAGCAAACCACAAATGACTTAAGTAACAAACTTTTGCAATTTTTTCCAGACAACTTTAAGAGATAAAACATCTGAAAGGGATAATTCTGAAATGGTCCTGAGAAAGGCCATTTTGAGCTTTCTATATCTAAGTGTCCTCTTTCCCGAATTATTATCAATCAAATCAACAATAGCATCATTTATTGCTCTCCCATACCCCTTTCCATGATCCATTACCTAGCAATCATTTATATTCTCTCTCTCTCTCATTCACTCATACACAATCTCTCTCTATATGTATTAAAATTCACACAGCTCAATACAAGCACCTACCTGAGTGCTTTTGAATGGATCGTTCTTGACTCTGCAATTACTGGGAACGCATTAAACCCGAGCCAGCATTTCCGAGTTTCCTTTTTTTGCTTCCTTTTTGCCTCACCAGAGCAACAGCTGTATCCAAGACCGGCTCCGGCAGCACACCGCTCAGCCTCCGTGAGCTCAGATACCAGCCGCCACGGAGCGGTATCTTGTCAGCTAGTGAGCGCGCACACACGCACACATGCAGACGCCCGGTGTTTTCTTTCCCCGGCAAAAGCAACAGCTTCGTTGAAGTTCCCCTCCTCCTTCCCTGACATGACAAATTTCAGGAGCTTCTTAGTCACTGCCTGCTCTAGTGCCCAGCCTTGTCTGTGCTCGTTCCAAACTAGTCTATCCTTGTAGACACCGCCAGGATAATCTATTATCTGACAACACAGACCTAATTACCAAAGGAAACATTTGAATCACGCTCTCCAAGTGTCCTTAACCAGGGACAGGTCCCTGTGTATTTTATTTATTTATTTTTTAAGGGTGTGCTGGTGGTAAAAAAACTCACCCGTCTATTCCTCGAGAGAGGGGGAGTTGGGGAGGGATTTTTTTTTTTTTTATTTAGTAAGTTTGCAACTGTGCCCTGACAGAATGCAATAGAAGTCTTCCGTTTGGTTAAATCTGGCAAAAGGAGAGCCAGTTGCGTCTTGATTCCACACACAGGCTGCATTAACCTTGGAGTAAGACACGGGCGGCGCTGTGGGTTAAACCACAGAGCCTAGGACTTGCTGATCAGAAGGTCAGTGGTTCGAATCCCCGTGACGGGGTGAGCTCCCGTTGCTCGGTCCCAGCTCCTGCCAACCTAGCAGTTCAAAAGCATGTCAAACTGCAAGTAGATAAATAGGTACCGCTCCGGCGGGAAGGTAAACGGCGTTTCCGTGCGCTGCTCTGGTTCGCCAGAAGCGGCTTAGTCCTGCTGGCCACATGACCCAGAAGCTGTACGCCGGCTCCCTGGACCAATAAAGCGAGATGAGCGCCGCAACCCCAGAGTCGGTCACGACTGGACCTAATGGTCAGGGGTCCCTTTACCTTTACCTTAAGTCTCCTTAAACTCAGTGGGACTTACTTCTGAGCAGGCATGCACGGGATTGCACATGAATGCATGGACATAACGCCAGCGGGCTGCTTCCGAACTTTCACCCATGCCCATAACTGCCCCTCGATGTGATAAATGTCGCTGGATGTGCTTAAGTGGCAGAGTCCATTCTAGATATTCCTTGCAACCAGATCCTCACTACGAGACTGGATGGTAAGGATGGGAAAGAAATGCAGTTCTGATCACATTTAAAGGCGGACTTATTTAATTCGCACTTCCTGGAGCAATGTGTGGCCTGAAGCACGTCTCTCTTTTGAAATTTGCACCTCTCTGAATTTTGCAGTGCAGTATCTCCAGCCATGGTAATGTAGACAAAAACGTGTTTGCTAGGATTAAATGTACATAAAAATGCACATGTTGGTGGACAGTATCCTACAAAAGTGAATTACCTTGGGGGAAATTGCTTGCAAAAATGCACCTCCTGGGCAAAATTGCATTTAAAAATTATATATCAGGAGAACATCACACTAAAAGTCACGAAGATTATTTTAAAAATGCAGGTTGATGTGGAAATGTGGAGAACAAGACTTATGGTTGGAAGAGTAGACCTAGATTGACAGATTCATCCATCCCTACAGACTGGACAGTCTTATGTTTCTTCGAAGAGCAGGTGTGGGGTGTGTGTGTGTGTGTGTGACTGTTCTAGTCCATTTCATGCAGAGCCAACAGAGAAATGCCATCAGCAATGTGCAAAAGGAGGGCACACTTTATTTGGAGAATGCACAGGGGCAGTGAAGGTTAGACGTATACAAGGATGTCCATATTTTCATCTGTGCCCAAAGGTCTGGCATTATTGTTGTTTAGGCTGCTGGGTTTTTTTTAATAGGTTGTTGCATGTTCGTTTATTATAATATGTTATTTTTTTATTCACAAAACTTCAGGGAGGTGCTTTGACAGGGAGCAGTAGCCTCACTAAGGAAGAGACCTAATATAAACTCCCCATAATCTCTGTGCAAGCAAATCAGGCCAAATGATCAATAAACAGGCCTTCCGGAGGAGCCCTTCCACAGCCAGGGCACCACTACAGAGAAGGCCCTGCAGCAATCCCATACATCTACTGCCCCACAATCCCAGGTCATTTGATTGGAGAAGAGGAAATCTAACAGATACTTGTTTTCCGGATAGGGATAGGGAAGAAATCTGATCCATTTCACATTAAAGGTGAAGCTACATAATTTGCGCTTTCCAGATAAAGTACACGCACCCGAACACAGCCACTCTTTGAAATTCATACACCTCTGCAGTGCAATTCTCCAGCAAAATTAAGTGTACAAAAATGCATATAGCAGGGTAATGTACATATTTCAGGAAAATAACACGCAAAAATACATTATGTTAAGGAGCCATTGCTTTGCAAAATTATGTGAAAATTAGGCAAAATTCCATATAGAATTAGATATATAAGTAGAATTTTGCACTAAAACCCTGATGAATTTTCAGAAGGGCTTAAAAAAAAATCAGACTGCTGATGTGCAAATCAACTAAACTGGATACTGGAAAAATGAGAAGATAAGAGAAACTAAAATTGACAGATTCATCCATCTGTAGTCTCAGGCAGGACCGGCCCTCCCATGAGGCGGGGTGAAGCAGCTGCCTCAAGCAGCGGACGACCCCAAGGCAGTGCCCCTGTTGGTATCCTGCCACCTCTGCCAGTGGCAGAGAAGCAGTGCTGACATTAGTGCCACCTTCTGACAAAATCTTGCCAGATCTTGTAGAGCGTGCGAGATCTCACGAGATTTTGGCAAGGTCATGCAAGATTGCACCAGAACCCACTAGTATTGTAGAGCTACCAGATTTGGGGAAACTCCTGAGCCTGGAAAGGTTTAAAGTTTCCCCACATCAGAATCTGGTAGCTCTACAATGCAATATATCTGGAGAATACTAGTTACCGGCAATATATATCATCTTGCTTTACTTTCCCAGTGAAGGGTATTAACTAGCAGCAGACATCTACAGGGGGTGAGATCAATTAAAACAGAATGAATCACTGCTCTTTCCAAAATCAATATTAAACCAAAGGCTCCAAGACAGGAGGGTGGAATTACTTAAAACTATATAAATTTAATGTCATGTTGCTACTTTGCAAATATGGGGACGGTGGAGAATTTGAAAGGAAAGCCATATGTACTGTTACTGAGTACAACCAAATATGTATAATGAGTGACTTTGCAAGGGTGATAATGCAAGTCTAGCACCACACTGTTCCTTCCAAAAAATAATAATAAATCCTTTTCTAAATCATGCAGGTTTTTAAAGCTGGGAGCTGCTTGTAGCTTATAACCAACTGATCCCCACAGTGCTGATATTGCAAGGACCGCTTATAGATGAGAAACAATTTGCTGGTGAGGGGGAGATGAGAGACATTCCCCATCTTGTAAGGTTCTGGTAAGAAGCAGTTATAATCTCACAATTAAAGCCTCTTTATATAAGGAAACTCTTCCTCTATATTGCTCTAGATTCCTCCTGAGGGGTTTTTCACCTGTCTCTCTGTCAAAGGGGCTCGGCAGAATCTCCTTCAGAGTAACCATCCCACCAGTATTTCAAAATGATTTGTTTATTTGTTGAATAATATTTCTTGCCCCATCCTTCGTCATGAGGTTCCAGGGGGAGGTTACAACAACAGGGTGCGGTCTTCTTCTTCTTTGGCGATCACTCGTAGCCGAGTAAGATTGTCTTACATAAACACGGTTTTAACAGTGAGTCCATAAGTGACTGTGGAGGCCAATTTTGGATCCATACGTCCTTCCACAGTGGGGACATTGGTTTCCGGACAGGAGTTGATCACGGTGTGGATTTGCCAAGCGTGCCTTCCTCTTAACGTGTTTCTCCCTTGCGTCCTGAGTTTGAGTGTCTTCAAAGCCCATGGCACCTTGGTAAAGGCTGTTCTCCAATTGGAGCACTCGCAGGCAAGTGTTTCCCAATTGTTAGTGTTTATACTACATTTTTTTAGATTTGCCTTTAGAGAGTCTTTAAACCTCTTTTGTTGACCACCAGCATTATGCTTTCCATTTTTAAGTTCGGAATAGAATACAGTCATACCTCGGGATAAATACACTTCAGGTTGAACGCTTTCGGGTTGCGCTCCGTGGCGACCCGGAAGTAATGGAGTGCGTTACTTCCGGGTTTCGTTGCTCGCGCATGCGTAGATGGTCAAAATGACATCACGTGCATGCAAGGAAGTGGCGAAACGCGACCCGCACATGCGCAGATGCGCTGTCGCGTCTTGCGTTCCGTTCGGGATGTGAACAGGGCTCCGAAGGATCCCATTCGCACCCCGAGGTACCACTGTAGTTGCTTTGGAAGACGATCATCAGGCATCCGCACAACATGACCAGTCCAATGTTGAAGAATCATTGCTTCGACACTGGTGATCTTTGCAGGACATACAATAATGGAAACAAATAAACTCATAAAAATTATAAGCTACACACAAAATGGAACAAAGCAATATATATTCAGCAAAAGAGGCAGACGGGAAGGAGAAAACGAGTACTGGTCACGGTTTTTTGAGGACTTGCACTTTCCTCCCCCTCCCCCCGTATCATGGTGGTCTGTGATTGAACAGATCAGACCTGATAGTTTGTACTTTGTTTTCCTCTGTCTCATTCAGGGTAGCATCAAGGATTACCAATGCCTATTTGCCAGAACAGACTTGGGTGACGACACCACCTCCTATGGGAGAGAAGGCCTATCGTGGAGGAGGAGAGAGCTATCAATGGTTTCCCACAGGTATCTGCTCAGCCACTGTGAGAACAGGATGCTGGACTGGATTGACCTGATCCATCAGGCTCTTCTTAGCTTGTTAGAACTCACCTTGCTCCCCAAGATGGCAGTTAAGGATGTAAGGAGGCAGCATCCCGTCCTGTGTTCGCCGCAATCAACACTGTTTTGGTTCTGCTGCAGTTCAGCTTCTGCTAAAACCTACTTTATTTGTCTTGCTATCTGCTACAGCCGAAACGAACGTAAGTAAGTTTGAATGGTGAATCTACACCATTTGCATTGGATGAATGGTGAATCTAAACCATTTGCATTTCTCAAACCAACTGAAATACAGGTATCCTTCACACTTCTCAGATTTCTTTACAATGCAGCTCTCCAACAAAAGAAACAATGCAAAAAAAAGAGAGAGAGCATTATATTCTGGGGGAGGGAATGCTTGCAAAATTGTACATTTTAGGTAATAATATACATATACATTTATATATATATATACATTATAATGCAGACTCCTAATAAATAAATAAATCTCAAACTAGTATGGAAATGAGTAGAACTGTAGACTGGAAAACTGAGAACCTGAGAGAAACCAAATCTGACAGTTATTAGTCTTTCCTTACTTTATGTAGCCCTCTGGTGGTTGATCCTCTGTCCTCCATATTAATTATTTAAGCTAGAATAACTAAATCCCACCCTGTGTCCAGTCCATACCATCAATCCCCCCTTTTTGTTTTAAAGGACTCAATAAAATTAATGGACTTGAAGCAGAAAGGATTTACCGTGTTGTTATGTACTGAGTTGAATAGGATATTTCACGTGTGTTTCCATTTCAAAGAATTGGAAAAATGGGCTTCTCATGCCTTTTAATATATTGTTATGAGGGATTTTGGGGGGCGGGGGAATAGGCTGTATGCCCTTCTAATTCCTGCATCCAGCAAATGTTAAAATCTAAGGAAGGGTTCAAAGTATTGGAATGGCCAGGGTAACAAAGGAAGTAGCTGTGTGACTGGACCCTGCAACCACCCCTCACTGATGAATAAAACACACCAGGACACAGATATCAATGTTATTGGGCAAATTTTGGCCACAACTTTATTGATTACAGAATGTGAGTGATAATTGGCTTAGGCATTGAATGGACCCGACTATATCTGACTCCTGCCCACTGTGCAGGGAGTCCGGTAAGGGTAAACCACCAGAAGAGGGAGCCCCGTCTATGCAAACCAACTCGAGCCCCCCCCCCCCAGGTGTTCCCGACGGGGTTGTGTCATGGCCCTAGCCCCGCTCTGAGCTTCGGACAAGATCCACACCCCCGGATTCCTTTAACAGAATACCCTTAAGCTTGGAGGGGCAGGTGATGGCCACACCTCACCTCCCCCATCATAAGGTCAAACAATGCCTAACCGTAAAACCTTACAAAGTTGTGACGGTTGCTACAAGGTAGGTGAAAACCAAATGGCCCCATGCCAATTTTGCCAAGTGGAAAAATTCCTACCAGGCCCCTCAATGGCAACCAACTGAGGTCCATAGCAAGGCCAGTGAAAACCTGCAAAAAAGGGAGGGAGGGAGATCGAAGAGGCGAGCCAAGAGGAAGCCCTCCGGCTCGCGCCTCCGTTTAAATGGTCCCAGCCATGCCCCCACCAGCCAGCAGATTGGCTGGCAGAGTGATGACGCGGCCAGGATCCCCAGGGCAATGCGGGACTTCGTCCCCCGGCCCTGGGAGAGAGTGGGTGGCCACGTGGTCCACCGCAACTCATCCCCACAAGGAAGTGGAGCGGACCTCTGTGCCAGATGGCAAATGGGTGCACCCTCCTCCCTCAACTTGCTGGTAGATAGTTAGAAAAGACAAAGGCCGGAGCTGAGATGTGTGTGTGAGTGTGTGTGTGTGTAAGCTAGAAGCCAGAGGAAGAAGCAGACTGAAGCCTGTGAGAGACAGACATGCCTGATTTCTGCTCATATCCAAGGCTATGGCTATGAACTCCTCCATCATAGACTCAGGTTGTATATAAAGGTAAAGGTAAAGGGACCCCTGACCATTAGGTCCAGTCGTGACCGACTCTGGGGTTGCAGCGCTCATCTTGCTTTATTGGCCAAGGGAGCCGGCGTACAGCTTCCGGGTCATGTGGCCAGCATGACTAAGCTGCTTTTGGCGAACCAGAGCAGCGCACGGAAACGCAGTTTACCTTCCCGCCGGAGTGGTACCTATTTATCTACTTGCATTTTGATGTGCTTTCGAACTGCTAGGTTGGCAGGAGCTGGGACCGAATACATGTACATAAACCATATATCACAAAGATTCCCACAGCTGTAATTCCAAAGGAAACACAAAACCCTGGAATTTCGCACCAGTCAGAGATTGGGGTGGCATGCGACAGTATATTGCCCATCAGCTTTTGTGTCTCCTGCTATCACAGGGCAGGAAGGTGCTTTGGAAAATATGCTGAGTCACCACTTTTTTAAAAGGAAAACTAAAGGGCAGGGCACAAACTGTCAGGAAAAAGCACCAAGGCAAAAGCCAGCTCCAGATGGCTGGAA
>JAXCMG010000050.1:11186438-11259209 GCA_034642415.1 Podarcis siculus | reverse complement strand
GACAAGCCAGTTTTTCTTTTACAGGATTTCCAGAGGTTCCTGCAGGAAAAAGGGATAAGACACAAAGTTGCTAGTTCCGAAGAAGCATGGAAGAAATGTGTCTGTGTAAAAGTGAACAAAGAATTGCAAAAGGGAATGAATGCGCAATTGCTTAGTTCACATTTGCCACATGAATATTGGGCGGAGTCGTTAATGTCCTATGTTCATGTGTGGTTGAGAAAGGTCTCAAAAGACTTGGGAATTTCTCCTTTTGAGAAGCTGTTCAAAAGAAAACCTCTGTTGCCTATTTCAAGGTTTTCGGGTCTCATGTGAGAACAGAAGCTCCAGGTGGAGTAAAGAATGCCAGAGGCATTTTCGTAGGGTATGAAAAAGGTCTCTATAGAGTAATTTTGTCTGAATCTGGTCAGGTGATTCTCACAAAGTTTCTAGAGAGTGCTCCTGAACAGGAGAGAGTGATCGTTCACGCATATCCCACAGAGGATGATGATGATGAGTTTGATCTTATTGAGTTCAGTAGTACTGATGATGACAGCGATAGCTCAGACAGCTCAGTTGTCACAGTCATTGAGAGAAAATCTCAAATAATGACTAGACCCTCAGAAGAAGAGGATGAACCACTGATTAAGCTTACTACTGGTTCTCCAGAGAGTTCAGAGGCTGAACCAGAAAGCAGAGAAGAGCAGCAGCTCTTACGTAGGTCTGAGAGAGCTACAAAGGGTGTGCCACCAAAGAGGTACTCAAAAGAGTTTGCTAACTTAGCTGTTGCATGTGTTGCTATTGTTAACAACTCAAAGCAGGTTAAAGCAGTGTCTAAGTCAGAGACAAAGACACAACAGAGAGTAGCAAGCCAAGGTAATGCAGAAGCACTCATTCCTTGGAAACCAGACAACCAGAGAGGTACACTGGTGAAACCAGTGGTGGGGAGTTCCAAGGGTGGAACTGAAACAACAGGGGACTGTTATATGTATAGCAACTGTTTGTTTTCTTCTCTGGATCATGTTTTGCCTAATGATGCTTTTGGGGGAGGATGTCAGGAAAAAGCACCAAGGCAAAAGCCAGCTCCAGATGGCTGGAATGCAAGACTCAATGTTGATGTCTGGGATTGTACTGTTGGAGAAGAGGTGGAGCCTTTTCTCTGTACTGAGCACCGGATGTTAGCTCAGTGTGTCATATGACCCGTACTGGATGTACTTGGGAGGAGTTTTCTTCTTGCTGTTGTTGAGTGCAGACATGATTCTCTGTACTGAGATGAGAGGCAGAAATAAATGATGTAAATAGTTTTCTGTCTGCTTCTTTCCCCTCTCTGGGGGACACCAAAGGGGAGAGAGGAAGAACGGTGTGTTCCTCTCACACATCTGAGAAGAATCGCCGGACCTCGTCTGCTTATCAGCAGAGGGAGACGCGGGGAGGTCGCAAGGAATATCTGCCGGTGCCTACGCTATGGCACATTCCTCTGACCCTGGCAGAATCCCAGCTGCTCCCACTTGTTTTGAACCAAGGGAGGACTCTCAGGATGGAATTCCATGTTGCACTATGGGGAACACCCCATGTGCAGAAGCATTGCAGCTTTCCAGACAGAACAATATCCTCACTCTTCCCCCAGGGGGTTTCCTGGTGCCTTTGAGCCAATCTGGGGTGCATGTGGGAAGATTAGGCCAGTTTGTGGAAGAGAAGACTATTGGCGCTACTAGCCAAGATGGCTGCATTCTCTCTCCATCACTGGAGGAAGCAATGCTTCTGAATATCCCCTTGGTATTCACAATGGGGAGAGCGCTGTGGTTCTCAGATCTTGCTTGCAGGTTCCCTTAGGCATCCAGTTGGCCAATACGATAACCAGATGCTGGACTATGTGTGCCGTTGCTCTGATCCAGCAGCCAGTCTCTTACGTTATGAGGAGGAAAGAAACAGGGAGGCAGATAAGAATCACAGAACTTCAGAGCTGGAAAGGACCCTGAGGATCATCTAGTCCAGGGGTCAGCAAACTTTTTCAGGAGGGGGCCGGTCCACTGTCCCTCAGACTTTGTGGTGGGCCGGAACCACCGCTTCCTGAAAGCACCCCCTCTCCCGAAAGGAGAGAGACACACGCCACACACGCCACAGTTGCTGCCTTGTCTTCGGCAGCTTCGGCGTCCTCTGTCTTGACGGGGCACAGAGCCCATGCTGCTGGCCTGGGCAGCAGTGGCAGCCTCAGCGCCGCTGCCACTTCCTTCCTGCTCGGCCACCTCAGCGGGAAGGAAGGGGCGGTCCCCCGATGCCGCTGGCCTGGGCAGCCTCCGTGCTGTCGCCGCTTGACGGGGCACAGAGCCCATGCTGCTGGCCTGGGCAGCAGTGGCAGCCTCAGCGCCGCTGCCACTTCCTTCCTGCTCGGCCACCTCAGTGGGAAGAAAGGGGCAGTGCCTAGAGGTGTCCACGGCTTCTGATTGGCTGCAGGAGCTTCCAGCATCGCTGCCCGCTCAGAGGCATGCACAGCTTTTGATTGGCTGCGTCGCAGAAGTCAATCGCCACGCCTGTTTAGCGTGGCAACTGACGGAGCAGGTGGCAGGGTCCACAAGGTTTGTGGGCCGGATTAATGAGCTCAGTGGGCTGTATCCGGCCCATGGGCCTTAGTTTGACAACCTCTGATCTAGTCCAACCCCCTACAATGCAGGAATATGAAGCTGTCCTGTAGCGGGATCAAACCTGCAACCCTGGTGTAATCAGCACCATGCTCTATTAATCAGCACCATGCTCTACCATGAGCCAGTGTGGTGTAGTGGTTAAGAGTGGTAGACTCGCTCTTAACAGCCTTTGCCGCAGCCACCAATCACCTGCCTAATCGCCGCTGACAATCTAATGTTCGCGACTGCAATCAATCACCCGTCCCCCCTCTCTACACTATCCGTGCCTAAGACGACCCAAAAATTAAAATATTATTTTATAATAAAAAAGCATCAGCTTATACACTGAAAAATATGGTAACTTGGTGGGGCTGCACTGAGGTCACAGAAGTGTGGCCAATGAGAGGTCATAGGGGGAGTGGCCAAGTGGTTCTCCTTTTCTGTCCTCCCTCTTCCCTTGCAAATATGCCATGGATGCTTAACATCTAACTGAACTGAACAGTGTCTTACTTTGGATCGGAAGGGGGGGGGTCTCTGCTGCCACAATTGTTTCTCTGCTGGGAGAAATACTGTGTGGTTCTGGTTCTGTGTCCTGGGTCTCTCCCTATTTTCCTCGTTTGCAAAGAAACAGTGGACATCTTCCAGCCTTCCTCTCTTACCCAATTGCTTCCTGCAGCTATCAGTTTGAACTAACCAATATAATTTCATCCAGCATTAATAGCAGGGATGAAATTTCTCAGAAGAAAACTGTTGTTAGAGCCACAGGTCCCAACACCCTTTAAAAATAACCGTTGCCAGGATTCGCTGGGGGAAGCCAAGGTTGTTAAAGTGGTATAACAGTGCTCTTCATGCATGGTGTGACCACAGTCACCCTGCCTTCATTTCAAGGCTGGCACTGCCCAAAAGTGCCTGCCAATCACCCCCAATTCCATTTAGAAGAACGTCTGCCTGTCCATGCTAATGCCTAATGTTAAGTTGTGGGTGAACATATCAGACGACACAGCGATTCTTCAAACAGCTCTTGTTTATTCACAGGTGAGAACTGAACTGAACTGAAGGGTTCAGCCAGCGTGCTTATATATAGCTCCACTAGAACGCAACAGTAACCATTTTCTGTAACTATCCAATCACTGAACGTCACTTTCGATCCCTTATTTGCATATGTGGACCTGAACTATCTACAGTATCCCCCTGCCGGCCCAGGGTGAGAACTTCAGTACATAACACCTAACAAGCAAAATAGCACAGCGAACATTGAAAGACCATATATTTTACTCGGCCATCTTCTATTGGCGACATTTGCAAAAACCCTGGACCCCGTAGCTCTTCTCCTGTGCTTTCTGTCTGAAAGGTCTTCCTAGAAAGTAGAGTCATGTTACGGAGAGAAAATTCTTCAAGTAAAGTAAGTTTAATGTCATTCAGACTAGAAAATAAAAGTTCAGGGTGGAGATGCTACTTCCCTGATGGGAACAAGGAGAAGGAAAGATGAGCGGCGAAGTCACACATGGAGTGGCCAAGTTGTTTACGAATCATCCCCATCTCTTGAAGGAGCCGGGCTTTGTTCGTTGCTCAATGCAAACACTTGCAATGACTTAGCTCTGGAGTGCTTTGCTTTTAGAAAATTTGGGGCTGGAGAGAGACGAACAAGTGTTTTCTTTGTTGTTATTGTCAAGAAGATGAGTTGCACGGAACAAGAAGAAGAAAGAAAAAAACGCTTGCCCACTTCATTGCTTTCCTTAAGGCCTGTGAGATTTCATCTATCACACCCCCAAAAAACTATTTGGCTCAGGGCCTCTTCTGACATTACAGGGAAAGACAAGCTCTTGTTTATTCTTCATGTGTCTCTGTGGTGAACTCCACAACCTGTAGAAAAGGAAACGCATATCTGAACGCACATTGTAATTATTGGCAGAAGGGTGGTGATCAATAGTAGCTACCGGATTGATGTTTACCATGTTTCGACGTATGCATCTCTCCTCGACTCGTTGCAGTTGTGACTGAGGCTATATATCAGGGGTTCCCAACCTTTTTGAGCCAGTGGGCGCATTTTGAGAAAGTGTTGTGGGTGCCAGTCACAAAATGGCTGCCATGGGGTGTGACAAAATGGCCACCATACCTAAAAGAGCTGAAAAAGAGACAGAAAAACAAAATGCTGTGGGCATGCCTCCTTCCCATAAGCCACTCCCAAACTTGAAGGAGAAACTCTGGAACCTTCTAGAAACTTTCTAATTTTTTCTTTGCAGAATGACTCCCTAACAGCTCTGTCCTGGGGCCAGGGGAGCTTAGCATCTGTGGCAGTTCACCTCACTTTGCCTCATGGTTGGGCCAGCTCTGATGGAGCTGTTAATAATAAGAATAGTCTATGCCTATTTATATTTCTCCAGGTCCCACACTGATGTCAGTTTACAGTGCCTGACCTCATATGGCAAGCACAGAGACAGAATTTTAGACGCAACATTTCAAACGTTGGCAAAATGTCAGATTATGGATTTTTTTTTGCACATCCATCCCCTTCTTTAATGGTTGAATTTCCCATACCCCTTAAATTTTTAATCATAGAAAAAAGGAGGGAGTTGAAGTATTCCATCCAAAAAATAAAATAAAAAACCCTCTGTGTCAGGATTCCTCTCAGGAGAGAGATCCACCCAGTATTCTCTTGATTTACATGTTATCCGATGCTTCAGGAAACTTCCCAGACTTCCCCAGTTGGCGCCTTCCCACAGGCAGATTGCTTAGTACTCAAGACTGGTCAATGTGTTTTGGTATCTGAGGTAGAAAATCCCAAGAAACACATCCCCTTAGGAGTATAAATAATAATAAACAACTATGTGCTACCTGAGGCTGCCATTTCACTCTGCCAGTGGTAGGGCTGGGCCTGCTTGGAAAAACCATGCAATTGATTCTAGACAATTGTTTAACCCTCATGTAGAAAAGGGGTAGGGAACTTTTCTAGCCTGGTGAGGCAGATTGTAATCTCAACCCTCACAGGCCAGGTTCGACAAGTGGGCAAAACCCTTTTTTGTTTTTTGCCACCCGTGAGAGTGAGTTCCATAGTTTAACCATGTCCTTTGCTTTATCTGTGCTGAATCTTCCAACATTCAGCATCATGGGGTGTCCATGTTATGTGAGAGGGAGAAGGACATTTTTCTATCCACTTTCTCCATGTGGTGCATAATTCTAAAAAACCTCTTGCTCGCCTTTTTCCTAAACTAAAAAGTCCCAAACGCTGCAACCATTCCTCATAAGGCTCCATCTCCTTGATCATCTTGGTAGCCTTTTTTCCAAGTCTACAATAATCCTTTCTGAGGCGAGGCATTAAAAGCCCCCCTCAGAACACATACACAACAATTAGCATTGGGAGGGGAACTGCCATCGATATCAACGCGAGTTTTTGCCTCTAATGGTAATTGCTCCAAGGGGGGTATATTAGAAAGAAGGCAGAAAATCTTTAGATGTTCACTCAAACCTCAAAGCATTCACTAAAATGACGTGGGGTTAAGAGAAAAGCATAGAACTAAAACAATTAAATGGAGTTGTTGGGGGTTCTTTTCGTTTTTGCGTAGCATTGCTCCTTTTTCAATATTGCATGCGCACACACATTCTCTTGACAGAGGGTGGTGCATGACATAGCTGACCAGCCAACATAATCAAGAACCTAATTTGTGAAATAGATTCTTCTGCCAAGAAAATGTTCAACAGTAATAGTGGTTTTTTACCTTGTCAAAAAAATGATTAGGCTTAAGCAGCCCTAAACTACCCAATAACATCAGAAATGGAAGGATCACAAAGGCTAACCAATTTCTTAGGAAACCTCTGGATTTGCTAGTAAGAGCCCTTATTTTATGCTTGAAGAGTAATCAAGACAGTCTCATTTTCTGCCATATTTATCACTCCATAAGGCAGAGTCCAGTTATAGGAAAGGACAATGGCTTGTTATTTTCCTCTCATTAATGCCAGAAGAATCATCTTCAAAACCATTTCACAGATTTCCTTGACGTCCGCTACCCTCCCAGCATGGGGTGTTTTTATAGACAGTTTCTCAGCTCCATGTTGGGAAGGAGCTAGTGCAAACAGGGGCCACGTTGTGGGGTTTTTTGTAATGTCACAAAAAAGCTAACTCATGAGCAAGCCCAATGCTCTTCACAGGGTCTACAGGAGTAGCCTCCAGATGTTCAGAATCAAAACTCCCACTATGCTGGCCAAAGTTGATGATGGCCATCTCTGTTACAGAACATTATAGGGAGCTCCTCTTTCAGAAGGAACATCATCATCATCATTTATTGGTGGGGTTACTCCAGTTCTTGGCACCCAACAAATGAGCCCTGAAGGTGGCCAACAAACTACATAAATCAGGGCTGGGAGTAGAGGAGGACTTGGATAATATGGAGCCCTGTGCGAGGTCAAAATTTGACACCCACACCCAGCAGCCCTCACTCTGCCTTCCCAGAACCGGGTAAGAGAGGTGAAGGGCTTTGGGAAAGAGGCACAAGGCTCTGGCAGAGTCCCAAAGTTGGGAAAGCGCTAACTAGACTTTGGGGAGGAGGCAGGAGGACTTTAGGGCCCTGTCAGATCCTCGTTCCTCCTTCTTAAAACTTTCACAGCTCTGAATCCACCCCTGCTGGGAGTCTTTTTCAGCCTGAGACAGAGGCACTATCTTCTCAAGTTGACTGATGTTCTGATGTCACACGCGCAACATCACAAGGAGCCGGTGGGTGGAACAGATTGCCCACTGCACATTGAGGGGGCCGAGTCCTCTCAAAAAAATACATTGGGGGGGCCGAAACTGCCTTGGCCCCTAGGAGCTGCCATGCATTGGCCTGATAGACACTTTCTGTTATGGGCAACCCTCCGGGCTAGGGGAGGTGTGTGTAGCGTGTACCGGGTAGGGCAACTGCAAAACTGGGGAGAGCAATGGATGTGACTCTGACCTTTGTATAGTGGAATACATTACCATCATTCAATGATGTTGAGATGATGTTGTGTGTGTGTGTGTGTGTGTGTGTGTGTGTGTGTGTAACATTACTTTGGACAATCAAAAACCTGGGTATTGTTAAAATGCTAAGTTGATAAGATTTCTTTGTTTAAAAGATAGACAGAAGATAGATAGATGAAAGATATATTAGGGCTGTCCGCTTTGTCCTGGGTTTTAGGCAAGTCAATCGTGTGTCATTTTTGTGAAATTTGGCATTTTTGTGAAAAAAAGCAACTTTGGGGTTTTCCTTAAAAAAAAAAAAAAACTCAACAATTTTGGGATCTTTCAGGGTGTCCTGGTTTTTGCTTTTTGAAATATGACAACCCTAAGAGAGAGGGGGGAGAGAGAGAAAGAGAGAGAGAGAATATTTTGCTAAATTATATGAAGGGTGGTTTTGTCTTCTTTTGGTCTTGGTTAGTTATCCTTTTTTGTTTCAAACCCATCAGGCTCTTTGAAATGAAGCCTAAATGAGGACCCTCTATGGAGAACATATTTTCAGCCAATAGAAAGATAATAGGTGTGAATGAATTGCCAGTGGCAACAATATGACAGTAGTCTTATAATAGCTGTCTAATATGAGGCTGAAATATCTTGAGTTCAGCTGAATTGGGAGCCAGAAGAGACCTCACTCTCTTTTAGGGTGCAACCTGTGTGAAAAGAGTTCTGTACGAAGGAGTGTTTGTGGGGAAACCCTTAGATGTGCCAGGATTTAATACTTTATGGCTCATTGCACACGCAACTCAAAGGAAACAGTTGCTTGGGATTAAGTTTCGTTGAACTCAGTAGTGCTTGATTTAACTGCATAGGTTCAACCTGCGAAAGACACTGAGCTTTAATGAAAGATCTTAGGCCAGCCTTTGCCATCTTGTGAGAAATGCACGCACTCTTGCAAAGAAGAGTTACCTCTGCCTCCAAAAATGGTTCAGAAACTTCAGCTGGTGCAGAATTTGGCGGCCAGGTTGCTCACCGGGGGCAAGACGGTTTGAATATATGACACTGATCCAGACCTGACTGCACTGGCTGCCATTGAGCTTCCAGGCCTGTTATGTACTGAGTTGAATAGGATCCAAAATGCAGCAGTCTGATTGGTCCTAGAACAATGCAGCAGTATGATTGGTCTGCAGGAGCCACCCAGTCCCGCTCCAGGTGGAAGTGAATCCACAACCTGATTGGCCGACAGGAGAAGCCCGGAATTAGCCAATCACGTGCAGCCTATTGTGTGAAGAATGTATATAAAGCAGATATTGTGGGGGAACCTCCATTCCTCCTCAGCACTATGAGCTGAATAAAGAGCATGAAATCCACTCTCGACTCCGAGTATATTTCAAGGCCCAATTCAATGTGCTGGTTTTGGCCCATAAAGCCTTAAATGGCTCAGGTCCGCAATGCCCCAAGGACCGTCTCTCTCTCTCTATTAACCTTCCTGGACTCTGAGATCACCATCTGAAGCCCTTCTTCGTGTGCCTCCTCCACAAGAGGTCCAGAGAGCCAGTGTGGCGTAGTGGTTAAGAGCAGTGGGCTCATAATCTGGTGAACCGGGTTCGATTCCCTGCTCCTCCACATGCAGCTGCTGGGTGACCTTGGGTTAGTCACAGTTCTGTGAAGTCACTCAGCCTCACTAACCTCACAGAGTGTTTGTTGTTGGGGAGGAAGGGAAAGAAGAAGAAGAGTTTGGATTTGATATCCTGCTTTATCACTACCCTAAGGAGTTTCAAAGCAGCCAACAATCTCCTTTCCCTTCCTCCCCCACAACAAACACTCTGTGAGGTGAGTGAGGCTGAGAGACTTCAGAGAAGTGTGACTAGCCCAAGGTCACCCAGCAGCTGCATGTGGAGGAGCGGGGAAGCGAACCCGGTTCACCAGATTATGAGTCCACTGCTCTTAACCACACTGGTGTAGGAGATTGTTAGCCGCTTTGAGACTCCTTAGGGTAGTTATAAAGCGGGATATCAAATCCAAATTCTTCTTCTTCGTCGTCTTCTTCTTCTTCCAGAGGGTGGCAAAACAAGCTGTTTAGGCTTTTTCACAAGTGGTACATCTCTAGTTTCTCACAATAGCAGTGCGTGTTATCAGTCTCCACCAGTTAGAAGCTGTACAGCTTAACTAGAGACTCTCAACAGCTACTGGTCATCATGATAAAAGGTAAAGGGACCCCTGACCATTAGGTCCAGTCATGACCAACTCTGGGGTTGCGGCGCTCATCTCAATTTATTGGCCGAAGGAGCCGGCGTACAGCTTTCGGGTCATGTGGCCAGCATGACTAAGCTGCTTCTGGCCAACCAGAGCAGCGCACGGAAACGCCGTTTACCTTCCTGCTGGAGTGGTACCTATTTATCTACTTGCACTTTGATGTGCTTTCGAACTGCTAGGTTGGCAGGAGCAGGGACTGAGCAACGGGAGCTCACCCCGTCGTGGGTATACGAACCGCCGACCTTCTGATCAGCAAGTCCTAGGCTCTGTGGTTTAACCCACAGCGCCACTCGCGTCCCACCCGGTCGTCATGATAGCTATATCCTATTGCGATATATCACCCATCAGTCACTGGGAAACAACAGCAGGAGAGGGCTATTGCCCTTTGACCTGACCTAGCAGGGATCTTCTTGTGCCCTTACGTTCAGGCCTCTTGTCTAGTCAAAGTCATCACAGTCCCTTGTTTTTGTAGCCTTCTTCCCCAGCTGCCAATTCTCAGTCCTGGTTGCAACATATGACAATGGGAGCCATTGATCCTTAAAAGTTGCTCAAGAATTCTTACAGTTTCCTTGGTGCTTGGTTTAAACGACTTCTCTGAATCTCTTCGCCAGAAACATCAAAGGCGCTCATGCAAAAATTCTATCATCTCCTCAGCGGCCTCTCTAATTTCAACAAGCTACCAAAAAACCCAAAAAAACCAAAAAACAACCCCGCAACAATTGTGAAGAGAGTATCACTTGCTTTCATCAAGGAGTGGAAGTGATAAGGGTGCCGTGAAGAGCAGCTTTAGAGAGAAATAGCTGTCTACTTCAATATTGCTTTTTAATTAAAGGCTCAGAAAACCATTCCTTTTTTTTTCGCCTTTTAATCCGTCTCCTTTACTTTTCTCATCGTTTTTAGTTTTTTTAAAAAAAATAATATGGATAAGGTCATCTCCATGTAGGCTGGTTACATTTCTTGTGAAAAGTGTCTGCTTTTGCCTCCTCCTCATCTTTTTTTTTATTTTTTATGCAGTGCTCAAATACTTTTAAGTTATCAGAAGCTTTTTATTCAGGTTGTTAAATAAGGTGCCAGTCCTCAAGACATTAAGTGTTTTCGTGGAGCACTTGGTGGCTCACGCTCTTTCTGTGTCCCATCCTCTCTTTTAACTGCCACTCTGTGAACTAAGTTGCAACCTATTTATGAATCAGAATATTACTAATTAGTTTTTTTAAGGATTGCTAAAAGGACCAGAATGATTTACTTTGGCAGAGGAGGAAAATGGAGAGAAAAAATGAACCATTTTCTCCTCCTTTTGGTAGCTGAAGTGTTCTTTCTTTCTTTTCTTTCAAAGTGTGAAGCTTATTAGTATCCATTTGCAGCATTGGATAGATCTTCATCCCGCTCTTTCAAGATCTATTTTCAAACCCACCACCTTATTGGCCATTGCTGCATTAATGGTTTGTTGTCCTTTGACCAAAACACAAAAACAAAAAAACCCACACCATCCAGTTTGTCTATAATCTATTTTATTTTATTTTTTTTTAATGCAGAATGTTATCCCCATTTTTGGAATGTTGTCCCCAGGGAGGTTCAGCTGGTGCCTTCGCTTTAAGCAGGCAAACAGGAAAAGGTTCGAGGTAGGGCAGCAAACATGGTCAGAAGAATAGAAAACAAGTCCTATGGGGGGAAAGTTTAGCTGAGCTTTTTGCACTGCAGGGGGCTGTGGTAGAGATGAAGCTCAGGGTCCCTCCCAATTCTATGGTTCTACAAGGTTGGATGAACTGCGTATGTTTAGCCTGAATAAAACTGAGGGGTGACATGACAGCACTTATGTCCCCAAAGGGTAGTCACATAGGCAACAAAAGAGATGGAGTCAGGGAGAAATTAGACTCAGTTCATGTGCAAAGCCAAATCTATCAATGCTGCACTTTCTGGAACAATATGAGAACTGAAACGCAGCTGTCCTTCAAAATTCGTGCTTATCTGAATTTTGTGTTCCCACTCTCCAACTGGCCAGTGTTTGGAAAAACGCAAATGAAATATACTCTGAGTCGAGAGTGGATTTCATGCTCTTTATTCAGCTCATAGTGGTGAGGAAGAATGGAAGGATGTCTGCTTTATATACATCATTTACACAATGGGCCCCATGTGATTGGCTAATTCCGGGTTTCACCTGTAGGCCAATCAGGTTGCGGATTCACTTCCACCTGGAGCTGGATTGGGTGGCTCCTATGGACCAATCAGACTGGTGCATTATGGATCCTATTGTTCTAGGACCAATCAGACTGCTGCATTCTGAATCCTATTGTTCTAGGACCAATCAGACTGCTGCATTCTGGATCCTATTGTTCTAGGACCAATCAGACTGCTGCATTCTGAATCCTATTGTTCTAGGACCAATCAGACTGCTGCATTCTGAATCCTATTGTTCTAGGACCAATCAGACTGCTGCATTCTGGATCCTAATGTTCTAGGACCAATCAGACTGCTGCACTCTGAATCCTATTGTTCTAGGACCAATCAGACTGCTGCATTCTGAATCCTATTGTTCTAGGACCAATCAGACTGCTGCATTCTGGATCCTATTGTTCTAGGACCAATCAGACTGCTGCATTCTGAATCCTATTGTTCTAGGGCCAATCAGACTGCTGCATTCTGGATCCTATTGTTCTAGGACCAATCAGACTGCTGCATTCTGAATCCTATTGTTCTAGGGCCAATCAGACTGCTGCATTCTGAATCCTATTGTTCTAGGGCCAATCAGACTGCTGCATTTTGGATCCTATTCAACTCAGTACATAACAGCAAACATGAGGCGAGAGAATGCATCGAAATGAATATATTAGAAAAATAAAAGCATGCATCACATTACAGGAAATGTCTTGCAAAAATGTGTACGAAACTAAATAAGAATGTGCACATTAGGAGAAATTCTCACTCTTCTAGATGAATTTTCATTAGGGCGTTTTTATTTTAATCACAGGTGCTTGCAGAAATGTGGAGAACTGATTTTAAGGTTGGAAAAACGAGAGCCTGGGAGAACTGAAATTGCCAGATCCTTCCACCCCTGTTTGTGACACGAGACATTTCGCAACGTGAACAAAGAATTCCTAAGGTCTCCCCAGAATGAAGGACATGAGGATTGTCTTTCAACATCACTGCCATCAGCTGCTGAATGAAGGCTCGGCTTCAAAACAAGCAAATCTTTCCATCCCTACTAAAGAGGTGTCACACAGAAGAGGAAAAGGACAAGCTACAGAAAAGCAGGTTTTGGTGGAACATAAGGAAAAACGTCATAACACTAAGAGCAGCTAGACGATGGGAGCAAATGTGGTGGGCTCTTTCTCCCTGGAGGTCTTTGAGCAGTGTGGCCATATGCTGTTGGAGGCAGCAGTGCTTCTGAATACCAGGTGCTGGAAATCGCAGGAGGGGAGAAGGCTCTTGTGCTTGAGCCCTGCTTTCGGGTTTCCCATGGGTTGGTCACTGTGAGAGCAGAATGCTGGACCAGAGCGGACACTGGCTTGATCGAGAAGGCTCATATTAACGTTCTTCTGCTGGGAATGCATACATTTCCTACATCCAAACAGGAGGCAGGACTGCATCTTATTGTTATTACCCAAGCCGCAATTAAGATTGCCGGAAGAAATATCAACAACTTCAGATATGCAGATCACACAACATAAGAAAAACGAAGATCATGGCCACTGGGCCCATCACCTCCTGGCAAATAGAAGGGGAAGAAATGGAGGCAGTGAGAGATTTTACTTTCTTGGGTTCCATGATCCTTCAGATGGTGACAGCAGTCATGAAATTAAAAGACACCTGCTTCTTCGGAGAAAAGCAATGACAAACCTAGACAGCATCTTAAAAAGCAGACATCACCTTGCCAACAAAGGTCCATATAGTTAAAGCTATGGTTTTCCCAGTAGTGATGTATGGAAGTGAGAGCTGGACCATAAAAAGGCTGATTGCTGAAAAATTGATGCTTTTGAATTCTGGTGCTGGAGGAGACTCTTGAGAGTCCCATGGACTGCAAGAAGATCAAACTTATCCATTCTGAAGGAAATCAGCCCTGAGTGCTCACTGGAAGGACAGATCCTGAAGCTGAGGCTCCAATACTTTGGCCACCTCATGAGAAGAGAAGACTCCCTGGAAAAGACCCTGATGTTGGGAAAGATAGAGGGCACAAGGAGAAGGGGACGACAGAGGACAAGATGGTAGGACAGTGTTCTCAAAGCTACCAGCATGAGTTTGACCAAGTTGCGGGAGGCAGTGGAAGACAGGAGTGCCTGGTGTGCTCTGGTCCATGGGGTCACGAAGAGTCGGACACGACTAAACAACTAAACAACAACAACAAATTAATTTATATACTTCCTAAATGCCAAAATGACTTCTAAGCCATTTACAATGCAGTGATGTAAGCAAAACAACCCATTTTGTACCCTTGTCCCTTTCCAACTTTATCATTCTACGTTTCCCTTTCTTGAGTAGCTCATCCTCGCTTTCCCCCCTCTTCCAATAGACCTTCTTTCAAGAATTCTGGAAGCTGTTACCATGGAAAAGAGAGGCCCTTCAGCCTTCTCATCCAGAGAAACTGTCATCGAAGAGAAAAACAACTTTATATGAAGCTCTACTACAAATGGAACTCTTTAGAAGAGCTGCAAGCTGGCACACGGATGGCCAACTTGACAATAAACTTCTGCATAATATGGAGAAAGTGAATTGAAAGAAATGCTTTTTCCCTCTTGGGAGGGTCAGTCGGCAAGTCATGGCGCCATGCAAGCTAAACCGCTGCTCTGCTCCTTTTCCGACGTGACTTGCTTTCAGCGTTTTACTGCTGCTAATATGGCAGCAGTGCGCTGGAAACCAAGTGTGACATGCAACCGAGCGAGGCATTCTGGGAGAGGCGGCCCAGGAGAGCACTTGTATTCAGTGGCAGTTTTTTTGGGCTCTAAAATTTCAGCAGCGCCCTGTGCGCTTTTGGAAGGAGGTAGGAGGGCTCTAGGACTCTGTCAGAGCCCATAGCCTCCTTCCCAAAACCAGTGGAAAGGCGTCAAACGGCCTCACACAGGGCAGCATATTACCAAGGTTCACCTCTGGAGGGAGTCCCACAACTTGGGGGCTGCCACAGAGATGCCCTCTCCCAGGCCACTACAGACCCTCCAAGTGTCCCTATTTTCCAGGGACGTCCCAGATTTAGAGAAGCTGTCCCAGTTTCTGATTTGATCCTGGAATGTCCTGCTTTTCCTTAGGATGTCTCTATTTTCATTGGAGAAATATTGGAGGGTATGGATTAATCCAACCCCAAAGTCTTCTGAAGGCAATCCTGTATAGGGAAGTTTAAAAAAAAAATGTTTCATGCTTTATTGTGTTTTTATATATGTTGAAAGCTGCCCAGAGCAACCCAATAAGACAACTGGGGTATAAATAGTAAGATTAGCATTATGGAATGGGACATCCCTATTTTTATCGGAGAAATGTTGGAGGGCATGCCACTACCACCCCCAAGCTTCTGAGGTGTGTTGAATATCCCAAGGATTTAGAGGCTAGACCAGGCTTCCTCAACCTCGGCCCTCCAGATGTTTTGAGACTACAATTCCCATCATCCCTGACCACTGGTCCTGCTATCTAGGGATCATGGGAGTTGTAGGCCAAAGAAGAGTATGGATTTGATATCCCGCTTTATCACTACCCTAAGGAGTCTCAAAGCGGCTAACATTCTCCTTTCCCTTCCTCCCCCACAACAAACACTCTGTGAGGTGAGTGAGGCTGAGAGACTTTAGAGAAGTGTGACTGGCCCAAGGTCACCCAGCAGCTGCATGTGGAGGAGCGGGGAAGCGAACCCGGTTCACCAGATTACGAGTTCACCGCTCTTAACCACTACACCACACTGGATCTGGGGGGTCTGGAGGGCCAAGGTTGAGGAATCCTGGGCTAGACCCTTCCAGCGGCAGGAGGGTATGTTGCAGAATACAAGCTATAATTATTTGCATGTGGGTAACGTTCATACAGAGCATGTTTAAAGACATCGTTCGAAATGTGAGCTTCTCTGCTGGCGTGCAAAATATTTTCCCTATTTTGGTTGTCTTCGCCTGCTTCTATGTGTACAAGGAAAAAGCGGAGGAGGGAGACTCTGAAGAAGAAAATTGCAGCAGAGCATCGATGGCCATTAAAGTCTTTTAACAACGAAGCTTCTGATCGAATACTTTGCTCAAATTTCCTATTAGCCTGCATAGTGTATAACTTCATTCTTCTGATTCAACAGGAAAGAAAATTTGATGTTACTTGACATAAGTAAAGGTACATTTGCTTTATGACCAGCTAAAGGTCAGGAACATTGTGTGATTGCAAGAAATTGCATCTATTACAAGTTGTAAGCACTCTCCTTACTGCCAAGACCTGGCATGTGCAGGGCTTAACAGAAGTTGCAGATTTCTTACCGCTGGGACTTTGGGGGCCGACGGAGAAGGAGAGTTTTCAGCCTGTGTAACGAAAACAGGAACAGGAGCATTTCACTAGGAAAGGGATGCAGTTTATTTTGATTATAATATACAGATAGAACAGTGGGAACATATGGGGTTAAAATTTTCATTGTGTTATGATCTTAAAGAGGATTTTTATAATATGAAGCATCATTGGTGTTTAACTCCTGAGAAACTATTCAGAATGTATAAAGATGTTTCAAATGCTTGCTGGAAGTGCCAAAAGCACGAAGGGACATTTTATCATGCTTCGTGGACATGTAAAAAGGCTTTAAACAAATGGATGCACATATATACACTGATACAGCAGATTTTAAAGGTTAAATACTCAATTGAAGCCAGAACTCTTTTAGGGTCAATGGACACACAACTAGAAAAGGACCAGGGATAATTACTCCAATATATGATTACAGCGGCGATATTGTTATACGCACAAAAGTGGAAAGATACAGCCCTACTTACTAAAGAGGAATGGCTGATAAAACTATTGGACATGGCTGAGATTGGGCAAAGTTTAATGAGAGAAAAATCAGTATCAACATTTATTCAGGACTGGAAACTTCTTATGGACTTTTTGCGTGAAAGAGAAAACAAACTTGTAACATCAGGATTTGAAGATGGATAGAATGATTGGATGTTATTGGTCTCGTCTGCTCAGTCCACTGAATCCTGCCTTCGCATACCCATCAGTTCCAAAGTGGTGCACAACAGGTAAACAAGAATTGCTGTAAGTGATATAGTTAAGGCCCTGGAATTAATTGTCTTACAAGGGCCCCTTCGTTAGATGATAATGTGTATTGCATCAAAATGAGGTGATCCAGGTTCCCAGCTTGATAACACAGTAAGCGTAGCTAATTAAAAAGGAGGATTTATTGCAAAAACAAACAGATAGCTCCGGACGGCTCTAACAAAGCCTCTGGCATCATTACTCAAGATGACCCTTCTGATGACTCCTTCCAGCGTTTCCAGCAGATATTGAACTTACGACCCTTACTTCTCTTGTTTTGCTTCCTGTCTAACAACCCTCCCATTTGCTGACTCCTTGGACTTACTGAATCAGCTCCAACTTCTTCCGGTTCTGAGAGTCTGTCTTTGAGATTATTCACACCCGATTGTGCTTCTGGCAAGCTTTGGCTGTGTTCTAGCCTGCTCTCAGCTACTGCCTTATCAGCCTCTCCATCAAGGTCAGGAAGAGCCGAAGTCTGCAGCTGCTGGCTCTCCCCTGTCTGACTAACATTAAAAGCCTCTCTGTTCCTGGCTGCTTTCTGCAGTTGACCGCAAACTTTCGTTGAGAGCTGGCTCATTCCTGACAATACTGCTGCCATTTGCCTGTTCCCACCCCCCACTTTCCCACTGCTTCCCTACCCACCCCCTCCTTCTTCCCATTGCCCCTTTGCCTGCCACTGCCTCCTCCGCCGCTTCCTGCAGCGGCAGGCAGCCTCCCAGAGTCACTTTGGCACGGGCCTTTTATGATTAGCAAAAGCACCTTCCAAGAACTCGCCTGATTATTGTAAAAGGGTCATGCCAAAGTGCCTCCGCTCTTGGTGCAACCTTTTTCAGATTGTCAGACAGTTTCCTGGAAGGAGCTTTGCTAATCGTAAAAGGGTCGTGCCAATTTGTAATGTGTGTGTGAGAGGTGGTGTTAGCGGCATACCAGTGCATACCGCCTCGAGAAAAGCACCGAGTTTCATTGTTTGAAGGGCTTTGAGAATACTCTTGCTACATTTACTTGGCTTTCCTCCACTAAAAATGACAATTAAAACAATTTTAAGTCTGTGGTCTGCCTTCAGTTTTGCGAACTGCACTTCCTCCCATTTCTTCAAGAAAAGTGATGCCCCGCTTCATTCTGTGGGGTCGGTTAACAGTATAATCCAGGGGCCTCCAACATGGCGGCCAATGGCTGAGGATGATGGGAATTGTAGTCCAGTAACCCGGGTAGTCACCATTTTGGCTACCCCTGGCCTAGAGTGATATGGGGAATGCAAACAAATAATATTCTGTATATGAAATCACCATGTGTCCAGCAGGACAGATCAAAAGGGCATTTCTGCATCACTTTCTTAACAGCAAAAAAGGGTGTGTGTGTGCACCACAAATGGATTTGTTGCAACAGAGCACTTTAATCTACTTTAATAGCACAAAACTATTTCTGATATAAGCATGAATCCCTCCTGCAAAATAAAGACTGTCTAGTGTGTGTGTGTGTGTGTGTGTGTGTGTGTGTGTTAGGGAGAATGTAAACATCCTAATACTATGACTGAGGGAGAAATTTGATTCAGTTTACACTTAAAGGTGAACCTATCTAATTTTCGCTTTCTGAAACAATGCGCCAAGCGACACGTACAAAAAGTGACGTGTGCATACAGCGGGGTAAAGAGCACATGGAAGCGCATATATTTGTGGAAACAATATAGAAAGATGCATTATGCTAAGGGAAATCGCTTTGCAATTACGTAAAGAGTGTGCAAAATTGCATACAAAAATGTGCATGTTGGAAAAAAATCGCACAAAAATGGTGACGAGTTCTCGTCAATGCTGTAAAAATCACAAAGGGTTGCGGAAATAAAAATGAATATCTGAGAGAAACCAAAATTGAGGTATTTGCCCCATTTTTGTTACACCTGCAGCCTGAAAGGGTCGAGTCCAGGAAAAGCCTCACTGCTTGATTCTATTGGAGATATAAATTGGCCGGCACCATTTTCAGCACAGACCATATGCTCTGGCTTTCCCTTGTTCTGTTATTTCAGCTCTTTGCATCAGCTACTTTTCAATTTAGTTTCCAGCTCCTGTTCCCATGGAAACAGGTCTCAAGCAACAGGACTTTCAGCCAATGACAGGGTGGGTTTTGTGTTTGTGTCTCTACACACACACACACACACACACACACAACCACTGACAGATGTTTTCCTGGCTAGTATTTATTTGCCCTGATTTCTATTAGCACTGTAAATTTGATGAGATGGGAGGGCTAGTGGAGGGGAAATGATGTAATTAATACAAACCTGTGGGGGTTTTTTGTTTTGTTTTTTATGCTTTCTGACTAAAACCTGTAAGCCATGAACCGCTTTGTTTCTGTACTATTTGCTTTCTGTTAAGGTGAAAACAAGTAACATTTCTGAGGGTTTGAAGTGTTTTTTTACAATCAAGCAGCATATAAATTCTATGAAATAAATAAGTAAAATAAATTTGGGGGAACTGTATACAAAAATGTGTGTGTGAGGAGAAATCCACACTAAAAGGCAGATGAATTTTAATGAGGATTTAAAAAATAAATCCATCGCAGAGAAGTGCAGAGAATTGAACTTAATGTTGGAAAAACAAGAAACTGAGGGAAACCAGAACTTGCAGATTTACTTATTCCTTTCCCTGATCATTTTACTTATTTAACTTATATGCATTTAGCTTACCATATATACTCGAGTATAAGCAGACCCAAATATAAGCCAAGGCACCTAATTTTACCACAGAAAACTTATTGACTCGAGTATAAGCTGGTTCACCACACCACAAACCTGGTGGTGGCAGTAGCAGCAGCGGAGGAGAATGGAACAGCCCAAAAGGATCCTCATTCAAGTATAAGCCAACGGGGGCTTTTTCAGCATAAACACTGAGCTGGAAAAGCCGGCTTATACTCGAATATATACGGTATTTAACTTATATGCAGAATTCATCATGCGAAAGGCTGGACTGGATGAATCCCAAACCGGAATTAAGATTGCCGGAAGAAATATCAACAACCTCAGATATGCAGATGACACAACCTTGATGGCAGAAAGTGAGGAGGAATTAAATAACCTTTTAATGGGGGTGAAAGAGGAGAGCGCAAAATATGGTCTGAAGCTCAACATCAAAAAAACGAAGATCATGGCCGCTGGGCCCATCACCTCCTGGCAAATAGAAGGGGAAGAAATGGAGGCAGTGACAGATTGTACTTTCTTGGGCTCCATGATCACTGCAGATGGTGACAGCAGTCACGAAATTAAAAGACGCCTGCTTCTTGGGAGAAAAGCAATGACAAACCTAGACAGCATCTTAAAAAGCAGAGACATCACCTTGCCAACAAAGGTCCGTATAGTTAAAGCTATGGTTTTCCTAGTAGTGATGTATGGAAGTGAGAGCTGGACCATAAAGAAGGCTGATCGCCAAAGAATTGATGCTTTTGAATTTTGGTGCTGGAGGAGACTCTGGAGAGTCCCATGGACTGCAAGAAGATCACACCTATCCATTCTTAAGGAAATCAGCCCTGAGTGCTCACTGGAAGGACAGATCCGGAAGCTGAGGCTCCAATACTTTGGCCACCTCATGAGAAGAGAAGACTCCCTGGAAAAGACCCTGATGTTGGGAAAGATGGAGGGCACAAGGAGAAGGGGACAACAGAGGACGAGAAGGTTGGACAGTCTTCTCGAAGCTACCAGCATGAGTCTGACCAAACTGCGGGAGGCAGTGGAAGACAGGAGTGCCTGGCGTGCTCTGGTCCAGGGGGTCATGAAGAGTCAGACACGACTAAACGATTAAACAACAACAATCCCTGACCATTGGCAAAGCTGGCTGGGGGTGATGGGGGCTGTAGTTTGACAACATCTGGAGATCCAGTATTGAAGAAGACGGCTTTGCAGAAACCATTCTTTCAGCAGGACTCGAACCCATGGCTTCAAGTTACAAGAAAGGAGATTCTGACTAAGCATCAGGAATAACTTTCTGACAGTAGGAGCTGTTAGAGAGCGGAACGGACTCCCTCAGGAAGTTGTGGACTCTCCTTCTTGGAGGTTTTCAAACAGAGGTTGGATGGCCATCTGTCATGGATGCTTTGGCTGAGATTCCTGCGTTGCAGAGGGTTGGACTAGATGACCCTCAGGGTCCCTTCCAACCCTACATTTCTGTAATTTTATGAACACCCTTATAAAATTACAATCAGTTTAAAACAGAGACTTGGAGGAGTAAATTTGCAGCAACACACCTGTTGGAAATAAATGGAAATAAAACCCACTGAGTTAATAAACTTTTGTATGTGTGGCATTTTCATAGATCGATACACATTACACACACACACATTCCTACAAAACACATATCTACACACACACACAGCTCAGACAGCTGACTTTAATTATGCATATAAACATTTATAACACAAGCATCATCTCTATAGTCCCAAGGTGGGGTAGGATACATTATATAAACAAATCAAGGGGAAAGGGCCTTAGCTAAGGGGCAGAACACCTGCTTGACTTGCAGGTTTAATCCCTGGCATCTCCAGGGAAGGCTGAGAACATGCCCAGTCTGAAATCCCAAAGAGCAGCTGGCAATCAGTGTAGACACTACTGAACTAGGTGGAACAAGGCAGTTTCTGGAGCTTCCCCAATGCAGCAAATTGGGGACTTATAAAGGCCTGATCCATAGAATCATAGAATCATAGAGTTGGAATAGACCACAAGGGCCATCGAGTCCAACCCCCTGCCAAGCAGGAAACACCATCAGAGCACTCCTGACATATGGTTGTCAAGCCTCTGCTTAAAGACCTCCAAAGAAGGAGACTCCACCACACTCCTTGGCAGCAAATTCCACTGTCGAACAGCTCTTACTGTCAGGAAGTTCTTCCTAATGTTTAGGTGGAATCTTCTTTCTTGTAGTTTGGATCCATTGCTCTGTGTCTGCTTCTCTGGAGCAGCAGAAAACAACCTTTCTCCCTCCTCTATATGACATCCTTTTATATATTTGAACATGGCTATCATATCCCCCCTTAACCAACAGCCTTCTTTCTTCAGGTAGTGTAACCTTGAGCTCTGCAAATCAAGGGCAAGAGCCCAACCTCACAAGCAAGTCCCCAATTTGTATTTCGTGTCTGCTTCTGCTTGGCACTGAAGCACATTGAGGCCACTGCACATTTCCCAGCACCAAGTGTTTCCCATGCCAAGAGCTCCTCCTTGTGTTAGATTGCAAGAGGAGCATGACTGTAATAACCACACATTCCAGGTAAATTGCAAAATTGCAAGTTGGAGCAACCCAAATGCCTCAACATTTTGGGAACGCTCCACACAACCGTATCTGGCTGCTCCCCTGCCCCCCTGCCCCCGATGGCTCTTTACACCCATCTTATGAAAAGGTTTGACGTTTGGATGTGACCGGGTGTGGGTGTCACGACGCTCGTTTTCTCCTGCTCTAGAGTTTAGGAATCAAACTAATGGCTTCAAGTTACAAGAAAGGAGATTCCGACTAAACATCAGGAAGAACTTTCTGACAGCAAGAGATGTTTGACAGTGGAATGGGCTCCCTCGAGAGGTGGTGAACTCTCTTTCCTTGGAGGTTTTGAATGCTTTAGCTGAGATTTCTGCATTGCAGGGGGTTGGACTAGATGACCCCAGGGATCCCTTCCAATTCTATGGTAAGCGCCAGAGACCCAGGGAAATGTAATTTCCCCAGAGCACTGTTCCGCTGAGGGAACCTGGAAATTGCATTATGCCAGGGTTTCCATGCAAAGAGTTTAGGGCCCTGGAGAAAATTACATTTCCTTGCATCCCTGTTACCAGATATGCTGTTGTATTAGTATACCAGGAGGAGCCAGGGAGAAGAGACAACCACTGTCATGCAAGATCTTCAGTTGCATCAAAACCCATAACACGTGTATCAATCCTCCTATTTGCTACGCGCTAGAGGCTCCCATGGGTGGTGCTGTGGGTTAAACCACAGAACCTAGGACTTGCCGATCAGAAGGTTGGTGGTTCAAATCCCTGCAATGGGGTGAGCTCCCGTTGCTCGGTCCCTGCTCCTGCCAACCTAGCAGTTCGAAACACATCAAAGTGCAAGTAGATAAATAGGTACCACTCCGGTGGGAAGGTAAACGGCGTTTCCGTGCGCTGCTCTGGTTCGCCAGAAGTGGCTTAGTCCTGCTGGCCACATGACCCGGAAGCTGTACGCCGGCTCCCTCGGCCAATAAAGCGAGATGAGCGCCGCAACCCCAGAGTCGGTCACGCCTGGACCTAATGGTCAGGGGTCCCTTTACCTTTACCTTTAGAGGCTCCCATATTCTTCCTTTCACTGTTTCCCTCTTCTCTCTTTCCTGCCTTTGCCCTGTTCAAAGCTGCACAATTTTATTTTTGTATTTAAGAGGTTAACATGCAATTAAACGCAGAATATGCTATTCCGCTTCAGTTAATCGGAAACAAAGCAATGACAGAGTTGGAAGTGAAAACTATTCTACTGAGTGGGCTGTTTCGTAAGTACCAAAGTGATGGACTTTGGCACTTTTGAGTGCTTGCCTGTGCAACAGCCTGCCTTTTCCCACCTAATCCTGCTTCTCCCGATTGCTTCATGCCTATTGAGCAGTGGCTGGGACATTTGAGGAGCAGGAGGTGTCTAAAGCAGGGGTAGATAACATGGTGCCCTCCCTCCATACGTCATTGGACTGTAACTCCCACCAGCCCCAGCCAACGGTTGAAAGAGACTGAATTGCAGTCCAGTAGCATCTAGAAAGCACCACATTGGCTACCCCTGGCCTAGAGTGATATGGGAAATGCTAACAAAGAAATAAATCAAATCGAGTGTCCAGCAGATGTCAGGGACTGGCAAGATGCTGGTGAGAGTGTATTAGGGGAATGGGACCCGGTGTCTGACTCAGGAGAGCCGTGCAGTGGTTTGTGGGGAACTGTACCAGCCAAGACACAAGAGTCAGAGGCAGGGGATGCTTCAGAACTGGAGGATGTTACACAGGTTGTGTTGGAAGAAGAGGAGAAAGAGGCAGGTGAGGCAAGTGGAGGGCCATGTGCTTCCCCACCCTCTCCCGCACCGCTGTCAATCCAGAACCAGGAGGGGACTGAAAAGGGAGGAGCAGAGGACGTTTCCATGTAGGCACAATCTCTGCCTGCATGTGCACAGCCTGTCAGGGGAAGGTACATAAACTGGCAGAGAGGAAGGGGCTGTTGGGTGATAATGCCGAGGCCTGGTGCCTCCCCCCGGGATTCATCACTCTGGTCGTCTCCTGTCACGCTGATGTGGCCCATATCCAGGGACATGAGCACACAATTAGCAGAGTTCAGCCTTGAGGAGTAACATCTAAGCCTAATTTATTGCAAATTAAATCAAACGTAACGGAACAAAGAAAACATGGCTTCTCTCTGTGTCTTTCTCCCTCGGAAAGAAAGCTGCAAAAGCAAAAGTTATACAGAGCGGTGTATCTCAATTTCCTCTCACAAGACTCCAATAATCAGTGCTGGAATGTAAACAGACATGTGACATGTAACAATCCCACACATCTGCAGCACGGGAGGTATGGAGTTCTCAACATCCTCCCCCATTTCATGTAACCCGCTGCTGCAGTATTTCAGCCTAACTGCAACCGCTGTACATAAACCTGAAGTTGTTCCCGGTCAACAACTTTTGACAACAGATCTGCAGGAATTTCTTTTCCTGGCGTGTAGGACACCTGAATGAGTCCTTTCTGGATACACGATGTAATTTTATCTGCAAGTACTTGGTTCTTTGCTTACATCCCTTGGAAGTGAGCAAAGACAAACATGACCTGTTGTCTTGGTAAACCTGTATAGGACAGGTTTTGTCTTGTTCCTCTCTAAGGAATCAAGTTCAGCCTTCATGGCATTTAACCACGGCTCAGCATCCTCTGAGGTTAAACTCTGGACCTCTTGGACGCTTGAAGGTTCCCAAACCTTCTCTGAGTTACTAACAACAGCTGCTTTGGCTGTTTTAGCAAACTCTTCAGCATATCTTTTGGGTCGGGGTAGGCAACCTAAGGCCCGTGGGCCGGATGCGGCCCAATCGCCTTCTCAATCCGGCCTGTGGACGGTCCGGGAATCAGCATGTTTTTCATGAGTAGGATGCATCTCTGGGTTATTTGTGGGGCCTGCCTGGTGTTTTAACATGAGTAGAATGTGTGCTTTTATTTAAAATGCATCTCTGGGTTATTTGTGGGGCATTGTCACGGTCCGGTCTATGGGCGATCGAAGTCCCGGCTGAGGACGTTGGGACCGGGGACAAGATGGCGGGGTGGGAGCAGGAACAAGAGTCTTAAAGCCAGGTCAGGAAGCAGGGAGTCATGAAGTCAAGGGTCCAAGGGTCGAGAAGCAAGGAGTCAAGAAGCCGAGGTCCGAGGCTCAGGAAGCAAGAAGCCAAACACAGCAAGGCAGGAAACATGTTCCTGTGGCAAAGAGCTGAAGGGAAATGCTGACCTTATATCCCTTCCCGGCTCTAGCCACCAGGTGCAGTGAGTTACCAAGTGGCCTCACCTGTGCGGCCATGCCTTGCCTCTTCAGAACAAACTTAGGAAGGCCCCAGTCCTGCGAAGCCCTACTGGTCACAAGGCCCGGCTCCTGCACACACTCCTGACAGGCATAGGAATTCATTCCTCCCCCCCCCCCAATATAGTCTGGCCCACCACATGGTCTGAGGGAAAGTGGACCAGCCCATGGCTGAAAAAGGTTGCTGACCCCTGTTTTGGGTGGTTTACCCTTTGTGGCTCTTTCAGGTCTGCATACTATACGAAGTCTTCCATGCTAGACTTCTCCTCTTTAGGAGAATGGTGGCCTATGGTGAACAGTGGTTCCTCTAATTCAGTGTCAGACTCGTCTGATGGTCTGAGAGAGACTTTTGCACTTTTCTAGTCCGCTGTGTCATCAGAGTCCACAGCACTACCACCTCCCACTGAATCCCCCCCCCCCATTGCTGCAACTGCTCCCTAGTGGACAAACCTGGGAATAGCTGCCCAGAGACACTAGACTGGTGTGCATGGGTGTTTGGAATTGTAGAAACAACTGTCCTGTGCATTCCTTTAGCTGGGAAATGCCCATGACAGAAGGGCAGATCAAAAGGCCTATCCCTAATTGTTATGTACTGAGTTGAATAGGATCCAAAATGCAGCAGTCTGATTGGTTTTAGGACAATAGGATCCAAAATGCAGCAGTCTGATTGGTCCTAGAACAATGCAGCAGTATGATTGGTCCGTAGGAGCCACCCAATCCAGCTCCAGGTGGAAGTGAATCCACAACCTGATTGGCCTACAGGAGAATTCTGGAATTAGCCAATCACGTGCAGCCCACTGTGTAAATAATGTATATAAAGCAGATATTTGAGGGGAACTTTCATTCCTCCTCACCACTATGAGCTGAATAAAGAGCATGAAATCCACTCTCGGCTCTGAGTATATTTCACTAATGAAGAAAAGAAGACATGGAAAATAACAATAATAAATACAATGGAACCTTGGTTCTCGAACGCCTTGGTACTCGAACATTTCGGCTCCCGACCGCCGAAAACCCGGAAGTTAAGTGTCCCAGTTTTCAAACGTTTTTCAGAAGTCGAATGTCCAATGCAGTTGTCGGCTATTGTTTCTGGGGAGCCTGCGCCAATCGAAAGCCACGCCTTGGCTTTCAAATGTTTCAGAAGTCGAACAGACTTCCGGAATGGATTACGTCCGAGAACCAAGGTACCACTGTAATAATTTTATTATTTATATGCCGTCCATCTGACTGGGTTGCTCCAGCCACTCTGGGTGACTTCCAGGAAAATGAACGCCATGGAACTCTCAACAATTCATTAGGGAATTAAAACCACAAGCCTGAACCCATTCACCTGGGATTAAACCCCACTCCAGGTGACTTACTTCTGAGTAAGCAGGATTGCGCTGTTGGTGTCTTGTGTGGAGCTGCTCTCCGTCATCGGGGCAGGATGTGCACAGCCTCCCTAGAAGTATTATCGATTGCGTCTGTGAATCATTTCCCATAAAACATCCTGAAGTGATTTAACAATAAAACACATATTCGAAAGCAATTTCAACTGCTTCAATACAGACTTGAAGAGGGATAAAAATCTCCACTTAAAAGGTTTGTTGGAAAGGGGAGTTCTTCAGCAGGCGACAAAAAGATAATAGAGGCAGCGTGTGTTTGATATCTGTAGCGGGAGCAGTTCTAGAGGGTAGATGTAGGATCAATTTCCTGCAATAAAGTTGAAATGAAATCTGTCCTCCTTCTAATGCCATCTCCTTTCTCCTGACCAAAAGGAGCAGGGTGGTGGTGTCAAGGATGGACTTCCCACCAGTCCCAGCCAGCATGGTCGGTGTTCAGGGATGTTGGCATTTGGTCTTCTACAACATCTGGAGAGTCAGGCATTCTTCTTCCTTGCATTAAAAGATCACAGAAGCCACTGTAATTGCTCACTGGAGAGTCAAAGCCAGCTCCATCTCCCAGGTAGGTGTACAAATCCTATTGCATTGTGATAACAGTGCATTTCCACTACGGCAAAGTCCAACAACAAGCTATCCATCAATATACCCTGGCTTAAAGGAGCATCATTAACATGTGACATGTCAATGAAGCTGCTGAGAGGGCTTCCTAAGAAAGGAGGAAATATGTGATGGCAAACAATAACATTTTGGGTCATAGAGTCATAGAACTGTAGAGTTGGAAGGTCCACCAAAGGTTATCTGGTCCAACCCACTGCAATGAAGGAATTTCAACTAAAGCATCCATGACAGATGGCCAGCCCATCTGACCTCTGTTTATAAGCCTCCAGTGAAGGGGATACCATCACCTTTCGTGGGAGTCTGTTCCACTGTCGAACAGCTTCTTGTAACTTGTGGTTTAGACCACAGCGCCACCTGCGTCCCTTGACCTGTTGAACGGCATACCAGCCAAATTTCTCAGATGAAAATAGGGGTGTTCTGTTCTACATCAGTAAGCTTCTCCCGTGTTTGATCTTGCTGCACCCAGATACTACTTCTTCTTTGGCAATCACGCGTACAATGGAACACATTGGTTCGGGCCCTACCTCCCCCCCCCCCCAGCAGGAGAAAATGAGCTCATTTCAATACTTATAGTGCATCCCATTTGAAACAGAGTTGTCATCTTATTCTGGTGGCCTTCAGGCCCACCTTGAGTGTGAGGGCAAGGTTTGTGTCTGTTACCAGTACTGATCATTGGAAGAGCCTTCTGGATCAGGCCAGTCGCCCATCTAGTTCAGTTCTCCTCCTGTTTTCATGATGGTCAAGCAGATGCCTGTGGTAAACCTGTGAGCAGTATCCAAGCACACAAGTCTTCTCCCCTCTTGTGGTCTCCAGCAATTGGTATTCAGAAGCTTTACACCATATCAGGTGTTGAGGTTGTGCATGTAGTTGTGCATGTAGTTGTGAGTTAGTCCTGGTTAAGAAAGCCCAACAGAGACGCCATCTCCTCAGAGTATTGCAAAAGAACAATGTCAATCAACATTTGATGATCTCCTTCTACCGGTACACAATAGAAAGTGTCCTTTCATACTGCATCACAGTGTGGTACGCTGGTTTGACATCAACTGATAGCAAGTGCCTACAGAGGGTGGTGAATACAGCACAAGATATTATGGGCTCTCCCGTGAATCCACTGGATGACATTGCGGCAGAACGTTGCCTCAGGAGAGTAAGGAAAATTCTCAGGGATGATTCACGCCCTGGCTGGCACTTTCTTGATATCCTGCCCTCGGGCATAAGATATAGAAGCATGATTAGTCGCACCAACAGGGTAAAGAACAGCTTTTATCCGTGGGCTGTTAGGCTGCTGAATGAAAAGATAACAACAGGGCAACTGACTTTCGGGTTTGGTGGGTGTGCATCAGTAAACGAGGGGAATTAAGACTAAGAGAGCTGAGTGGGGGGTGCTCATGTAATCTCACTGTATACAAGTTGTAAAAGTGACAATAAAGTATAAAAGTATCTTAAGGCAAAGTGGCAAAATATCAACCAGTGATTGCAGAAATGCTTGAAAGGGCATTGAGCTCTACCCCAATTGATGCCTGCCAAATTTCTGTTTTTCTTGGCTGCCCCTTGCAGCTAATACGTAGTTGGGGGATTGTTTTATTTGTACTGCAAAGTTTGTGCCTCCAAAGCCAGGAGGTTGCAGCAATCTGCTGATAAAGCTGATCACTGACACAAAATTGTGTGTTGGTGGAACTGAGCCCCAGCATCAATATGTAACTTTTTTGTGAAATGATGACATTGCCCTTTGGTGCCCATGTGGGACACTCTGGATTATGGAGTATAAGAAGGCATTCTCCCCTGCACTCGTTGCATGCAGCGATGTTTCTGTTCTGCTGCAATTCGCCTTCTGCCAGAACCTACACATTTGTCTCTACGGCCTCAGTGGCAAAAGTATGTAACTTGCGTACTTGTATCTAATTACATACATTGCACTCTTCATTTCAACACACCCAAAAATGCAATGCAAATGGGGAAAACAATCAACTACATATCGTTTGTAGGCTGAAAGCAACAGCAACCCTGAGTGTCAAGCATATTTTCTGCATTTATTTCCATTCTGGACATGGGATGTGTAAGTGAACACTGGCAATTTCCACTCCTGTTTCCTCTGGAATTCTCTGACGTCTCTACTCCGGACTCCCCTTTTCATTACATCTGGAATACAGGCTATAGGGTTTTAGGGTGGCCCTGCAGTCAGTACCCTCTATCCAGGCCATAGGAATTTCCATGTCTACTTGATGCTAGTGATGATGGCAGAACTCAGAATTTTTCTGGGTAGAGAGTGGTGCAATTGCTTCTAGGCATCCTTCTAGAAACATAAGTTACTCAGTAGCCTGCTGTGACGTCTTTGCCAAGTGCATTGCTGATAAAAATCTCTCTGGTCCATGCCAACCTTGACTCCTCTTTACTGACCGCTTACTCAACAGGGCTGCCTTCAAGCTTTGCCGGAGCTGAGTTTCAGTTCTTGAACAAGAGAATACAGGCAAGGTGTTGGAATGGTTTAGCTGATCTTGCGGTTCTTGGTTTGCTCTAGCTGAGCAGGAGAGAGACTGCCCCAGAGTCATCTAGTTAAGTATTAGGAACATGGGAAGTTACCATCGACCAGTTCCTCCTGCACAAAGAAGCTATCTTAGATGGGCTTTGCATTTTACAACACTGAAGACCATAGGGTGAGAATTCCTCAGATGCCCCAACACTAGCTTTTCCAGGGAATAGGAAATATCAGAAGATGTCATTTAAAACCTATTCTCGTCTGGTAAATCCCTTGAAGCCAGATCCAGTTTGGTATTTAGCAGCCTTGTGCTGACTTTGGAAACTGTTGAAACACACAAAAACATTTTTGTCAAAGAGGATGTCAATGCAGCACTCTGCTAAGACAATCCGGTGAACTCGATATTGAAGACATCTTCAGGTTGTATTTGAACAGGAATCAGCCATGAGCAACATCAGTCCCCATTTGCTAAAGAGTCCCTGAGAATGTTTTCATCCTAGCTGCTGTGCTTTAAACGAAGGGGCTCCAGCCAGATTCATGCTGACTAAACTCACTCAGCAGCGTGCTGGGAAGAGAAATAGGAAGAAATAAATTTGTGCAGCTGGTGAAAACCACACAAGCACTCTGCACCCTGGGTATGATCTGAAGAGCACTCTGTGTCCAGCCTGTGTCCCAGATTCTAGGGAGTTCCCTCGTCTTGTGACCCCTCGCAATCATGGATGCCAAATCAAGAAAGGAAAAGGAAGTAGCGTGACTTCTCTCAGATAAATGAACCAGTGTTACAGAAGAAACATGAGCTGGCTTTATGCCTCTATGGGCTATTCCAGATAGTCGGAGTCTAGTACAGTCATACCTCGGGTTACAGATGCTTCAGGTTGCGTTTTTTCGGGTTATGGACCGCCGAAACCCGGAAGTACCGGAATGGGTTACTTCCAGGTTTCAGCAGTTGTGCATGCACAGAAGCGATAAATCGCACTTTGCACATGCGCAGAAGTGTCGAATCGCAACCTGCGCATGCGCACACATGCAGCTGCAGGTTGTGAACACTGCGGGTTGCAAACGTGCATCCCGCACGGATCACGCTCGCAACCCGAGCATCCACTGTAGTCCTAAAACCAGGTTGCAGAGCCCAATCAGGATTAAGGAGAGGATCTTGGGGAGAGGTGATTACAGTACTTTTCTCTAGGACATCAGTGAAGATAGCATGAGAAGCCATCCGTTGTGCAAGGCCTGGTGGGGCTGGATTAATTCCTGACTCTGGTCTGCACCAGTGAAAACCACAGGCATCATATTCCTGGATCTCAAGACACCGGGGGAGGGGGGGAGCACTGATGCAGCACCCCTGAGCAATCTGGACAAACACAAGTTGGATTGTGGTTAAGTGTGCACAAATGCAGCACACTTCAACAGGTACCAGACTTAAATCAAGACAGCTTAAATCAGCAAGAGGGGGAAAAGGCCCATTAAAACCAGTGATTTAAATCCAGTTCCCCACTGATAGCTCTTCACATATTTCCCAAACAAAAGCGCAAATCTGATCACCATTTATTTGTTGCACTGTGGGGTTTTTTTTAACTCATATTTTACTCACATTGCTTTCTTGAGATCAACATTCAAGACTTAAGTAACACCCCACCCCACCCCAAAAAATTACCCGAAGCACAGCAAAGGGAAGTCTGAGAGGTTAAAGTCTAACTCTAGCTCATAATACGAAGTTTTAATATTTAACTATCGCTTAAGTAACTACAGGGCGATTGCGTTGATGAAAAACCCACCTGCAGTCAGGGACAGTCTCGAACGAGCAGACTTGCTGGGGGGGAGGCTCCTCCTGGTGAGATTTTTATTGCACACTTACCCTGCCTCATTCGCTGGATTTTTCAGAGGCTCCTATTCTTAAATTAGGGAACGCGTGTGGCGCTGTGGATTAAACCACCGAGCCTAGGACTTGCCGATCAGAAGGTCGGCGGTTCGAATCCCCGTGACGGAATGAGCTCCCGTTGTTCGGTCCCTGCTCCTGCCAACCTAGCAGTTCGAAAGCACGTCAAAGTGCAAGTAGATAAATAGGTACCACTCCGGCGGGAAGGTAAATGGCGTTTCCGGCGCTGCTCTGGTTCACCAGAAGCGGCTTAGTCATGCTGGCCACATGACCCGGAAGCTGTACGCTGGCTCCCTCGGCCAATAAAGCGAGATGAGCACCGCAACCCCAGAGTCAGCCACGACTGGACCTAATGGTCAGGGGTCCCTTTACCTTTTTATTCTTAAATTGCTTGTGTTCTGAAAGCAAGCTGCCATTCTTTAACCAGAAGCTGTCTGCTAAGTCACAAACTGAAAAGGCAGTTTCCCTGAAAAGTCCAGGGAAGATATAAAGCACAGCTCAGGGTGTGATGGGGGGGAGCATCCCTTTGCCCCACCCTGGCTAGAAAGCTAGCCGCGAATCTACTTTACCTCTGCTACCTAGGGTTGGCTACTCATTATTCCTGTTACATTCTAAGACCATCTTCCTCACAGGCCCCCCGTTTCCTACGAAAACTTCTGATTACTCAAATATTGTGACTGCCCTTCAGATGAAGGAGGCTGGACGCCAGCTCCCTGCCCAGTCGTGTTTAATTAGCTGGCAAAATGCTGCAGAAGCATCGAGACAGCTCTGCAAGTACCCTAAGCATTATTGCTATGGCTGCGGTGTGAAATGTCAATTTGTAAACTCATTTGTTCCTTCTGAATCATTCCTCGCCCTAGAGAGGAGTCAAGATAACCTCAAACGAGGGGCGTATTGAGGCCATCTCTGGGATTGTTCTGAATCTTCTCCGGCTAAAATGCTTTCGATATTAATAGATCTCTTTCTTCTCTCGACCCCAGGTTCTCATCAGTAAAATAATTACACTTAACAGCCGCATGTGGTTGTTGTAAAGATAATTTAAGGCAAAGGGTGCGGGCAGCAAAGAAGAGATGGGCAGGAAAGAAGTTGCAGTAAAGTACTTCATTGGCATCGATTGCTAATAACGCCACTTAGTATTTATACAGAACTTTTCCAAAGCGCTCAAACACTTTGTTATCTTCACAACCTTCACAACACCCCCATGAGGTAGGCCAGCTATTATCGTCGTGCAAACGGCTATTCTGAATAATGCTTTTTGTAGGGTAGGATAGAGAACCACTGGGTTACAGTGCCAGATTAGGAGACTCAGCCAATTCCCCAATTTAGCCACAAAGATGACTAGGTGACTGTTAAGTTGTGGGTGAACATATCAGACGACACAGCGATTCTTCCCACAGCTCTCGTTTATTCACAGACCCAGAACAGAACAGAACTGAAGGGTTCAGCCAGCCTGCTTATATAGAGCTCCACTACAACGCAACAGTAACAACTTTCTGTAACTATCCAATCACTGAACGTCACTTTCAATTCCTTATTTGCATATGGGGACCTGAGTGAAAACTATCTACGGTATCCCCCTGCTGGCCCAGGGTGAGAACTTCAGTTCATAACAGTGACCCTGGCCCAGTAACTGTCTCTTAGCCTAACCTCCCTCACAGGGTTGTTGTGGGAGTTAAACAGGGAGAGGTCCTTGAAGAGGGAATAACACATGCAATAATAAATGAAATATTGGAATACCCCCGAGATACTGATCTTTGACATCTCCTATATATAATTATAACTGGCATCACCCAGGCAAAATTAAGCAGATTTATCTGAAGGCAGCCCTGTATCGGCATTTCTTAATTGTTTTAATCCTGACTGTGTTTAAACCGTTGCAAATTATTTTTTTTAAGAATGGAACCAGTTGTTTTATGCCTTTCTGGTGCTGCTATTTTAATTATGCAATTCATGTATTTGTCTTTAACCTCACTATCTTTACTGTATTTCTGTGTCCTGAATCTGGAAGGAGCTGAAGAGCAAGTGTATTGATATTATTTTATTTTATACGCTTCCTTTCAAAAATATATTATCTTCCCATCACGGCTTACAACATATAAAAACAATTTAAAACTGCATAAAGTACGTAGCAGTAGACTAATAATGACAGCAGCAGTGATAAAACACCTTATTACTTCCAATTCAATTTCATCAGCCAGCCCAATAAAAATAGAAAATAGAAGCCCCGGCCTTTCGCAAACCTGCAATAAATGCAACTGCAAATAAGAATGTGTTTTAGAGTCTGCTGAAATGGTAGCAAGGTGAGGGCTGGTCATAGGAGCAAATGAAGCTTTCTTATACCAAATCAGATCACAGGTGCAGCTGGCTCATCACTGTCTATGCACTGACTGACAGCTGCTCTTCAGCGCTTCAGGCCCTCTTACTGAGCCATTGCAGCGACACAGAATGTTCACAAACATTCCAATTGCTGAAACAGGATTGGTAAAACACTGGACTGAAGGTAAGATAATATGAGAGAAAGGGGAAGGACAGGATAATCCTAAAGTTGAGTTTCTGTGTCAAAGCCAGATTTCAAAAGATTCAAACTTTCTCAGATTTTGCATTTATCTAGTGCCCAGGTTTGTGTCCTGGAGAGGTCACTTTGATGCACTTTTACTTCACCCCCGGAGGCACACTCCATTGTCTCTAGGACGGATGCCAACATACCATTTGAAGAGACACAGTTTTCCCACAGCTAAACTAGCTTGTGGCTTTTCGGGGGGGGGAAGATGGGAGCCGAAATCAAAATGCCTTAACTGTCCCAGCGCTCAGACGGCAGCCTGAGTTTTGAAGGGGAGCCCCTCGAACATCCCCATAGGGGCAAAGCAGGATTTACTCCCCAGCACAGTAAACGCGCACAGGATCGGGGCTGGGTGAGCCTGCAGCAGTCAGGGGATCCGACACAACCACCCTTCTTTCCACCCCGTGACCCCTCTTCCACCAGATCGAAAGGCAGCGAGGGATCCCCACCGGCCCCACCTACTCCGGAGGAGTCAGAGGGAGGCGTTTGCCCTCGCTCGGGGGAACGGACGCACCTTGGATCGCGCACAAAGGGGCGGGTCGGGGGCCTCGAGGGGGCGGGCGCGCCGGAGGAAGAGGCGGCCAGTCGCGTTGGAGATCCGCTGGCTCCCTCCTCCTGCTGCTGCCTCCGCCCCTGGCGAGGAGGGGAGGGCGTGGGCGGGGATCGGCCGGGGTCGACCGGCCTGGGCTTGCGGGGAAAAGTTTCGCGGCCACGTGGGTGTCCCGTGCGGAGGGGCGGGGAGGGCGGGCCGGGCCTCTTTTGACCCCTCGGCAGGCACCATCGGGGCTTCACTGAGCGCAGGAGCTGCATTCGCCCGGGGTGTCGCCATGCCTCCCGCCGAGATCATCAGCGGCAAGGCCGTTTCCGAGTAGGTCGCCGCCGCCGCCGCCGCCGCCCCCTCGGGGCTTTGGGGAGGGCCGGGCTTTGCGCGCGGGGAGGCGGGCGGCGGAAGGAAGGAGACGCGTGTATGCATCGCTCTCGGGGCCTGCTAGGGCGCACCTGGACTCGGGGCTGTAAGTGGGGGGGTCTTTTGCGCCCCACTTCTCCAAGAGGGCCAGACCCCCCCTTAGGATGAAGGCTGCCGGGTTTGCTGCGCGCCCCAGCGCACGTCCGGACAGGAGTCGCCCGCGTGGAGTTCTGCGGGACTTGCGCGCCACTTGGCGTAGATTTCACCAGGTTGGTGGAATGGTAGAGTGGGAAGGGACCACGGGGATCAGCTGCGCTTTGTCCCAGCGGGGGACTCGAACCCACGACCGTGAGATTAAGAGTCTCGTGTTTGGAGGGAGGCAGCCTTCCCACGCGGACTCCCCCAAAGCCACGTGCCGTTTCCCTTCGCTTCCATCCACCTTATTCTTGGTTGCATGAAGTTGCCGTTCGTTTAAACTTTAAATAAAAATCGCCCGCCTTCCTCCCATCGCCTGGAGGCCAAAGGTGTTTCCTGTGCCCGGTTCCCAGGTGGTCTTCCGTCCAGGCACGGGCCAGACTCGGCGCTGCTGAGCCTCTGCAAGCTGGTGGCGTCATGGGACTGTAACTCGAACCCGAGACCGGCCTTTTCCTCCAGGGCAGGGCTAGCCACCCCTGTGGCTCTCTCCAGCTGCTGTTGGGCTGGCAACTCAGATCAGCCCCAGCCAGCATGGCCAGTCGTCAGGGATAGATCAGTCGCTAGAGCATAGAACCAAAGAATTGTCCAGTTGGAAGGGACCCTGAGGGTCATCTAGTCCAACCCCCTGCAACGGAGGAATATACAGCTGCCCCATGCAGGAATCGAACCTGCAACATTGGCATTATCAGCACCATGTTCTGACCAACTGAGCTATGAGGCTCTTTAATTTCAGGGTCATTGGTTCAAGCAAGAGATTTCTGCATTGCAGGGGGTTAGACTAGATGACCGCCGTGGTCCCTTCCAACCCTACAATTCTATGATTTTACCCCTGAACCCTGAGGGTTGCATTCCATTCTGTGTAACGTTTTATTTTTTTACTATTATCATTATATATTTATTTACTTGCAAGGAAGGTGGCTTACGGACAAAAATAAGAGCCACTAAAAACTTAAGGGCAGGGAAAGCAATCCGAATTTAAACTATATGCATTGATAAAATACCTTAAAAGCATACGGATAACTGCAATTAAAGCAGCACAGCACCAAAAGCAGTCCGTTCCCAGCAGCCCGTTGGAACGTGAAGGTGGGAGGACAGCAAGGAGGGAGCGAGTGGAGCTTCTCAAGGGAGGGAGTTTGGGAGCTGCCACCACCGAGAAGGCCCTGTCCTGCATCCCCCACCAAGAATGCCTGTGAGGGTAGTGGGACGGAGATAATAGATCAAAGCCGGCACTTTGAACGATGCCCGGATATATATTGGTACCCGGCGGAGCTGTCGTACAAAGGGAGCCATTATGCTCCCTGAAGCCTTTGGGGAGCCATGCCTCAGCACTGTGCAAGGAGGAAGGCAAAAGGGGCCAGAGCAGCGAATGCGAATACTGCCTTTCTACAGCAAGAGAGCTTCTCAGCATGTGCTCCTTCACCCTGTCTCTGTTCTCCATCTACACAAAAAGGAAGTACAGTGGACGCTTGGGTTGCAAAAATGATCCGTGCGGGAGGCACGTTCGCAACCCGCAGTGCCGCGTCTGCGGGTTGCGATTCTGCGTTTATGCACATGCGCAAAGTGCAATTTAGTGCTTCTGTGCATGCGCGAGTGCTGAAACTTGGAAGTAACCCATTCCAGTACTTCTGGGTTTGGCACGGTACACAACCCAAAAACGCGCAACCTGAAGCGTCTGTAACCCGAGGTATGACTGTATTATCAGACTTGGGGAGGACACATTCCAGCCTGGCAGAAATACTAGGAGAGGACCAGGGAGGAGGGCTGTGGCCTGCAGAGATTTCCAAGGGAATTGTCTGCTGTCTCCCTTTATTGCTCTGCTGGCTTAATATTAACCCAGCGTCTGGTCCGTGACTGATTAACATTTGATTCCTTGATCCTGAAATCATATGTGTGTGTCTTAAACTATGTCCTCTTTTGAAACCTTTGCTTTTAAAGCTCACTTCTATCTGGGGGCCTGGCTGAAGAAGCTGCTTTTAGTTTTATTCCTCTGTCATTGTAATTGCATGCTGCACAAAACAAAACAAAAAACCTCACCTGTTAGATTTCTGCCTGCGCCCAGGAGGCTTGTTAGACCTCTTTGCAGCATGAGGAGCAGAAGCTGCCTCCCTTGTTCCGTCCGTGTGAGGTTTTCTGCTTCTGCAAAAGACTGCTCCCTTCCTCTCCTCTCCCCAAGCTGCCCCAGAGGGTTGGGGAAAATCTTGAAATCTGTGCTGTTGAAATGATGGAGTGAGTGTTATATTGGATTCCACCATGAGTGTTGCCATTGTCTCTCAGTCTCTTTTCTGAAGCTCATCACTACCCTTGCATGCAGGGGTGCATTGGAGCTGAAAATTATGCAAACCATGGGATGCTGTCTTCAGTCCAAGCCAGCATGACCAGTGGTCAGGGGTGATGGGAACTGTAGTCCTGCAAGGCCGCAGGCTCCCAGTCCTTTATATATGTGCTCAGCTCCCATCATCCCTGACCATTGGCAATTTATTGATTTGTGAATTGGACATACACGTCCCTAGGCAATTTTCAGGCAGGGTGCTGTAGTTTAGTTTTAGGGTGCTGGGAATTATAGTTCCGCGAGAGGTAAACTACAGTTCCCATGATTATTCAGGGGCAAGTCCTTGACTCTAAATGTATAGCGCGTATGCAACCAGAGCAGATGGCTGAGCGATGTGGACTGCTTTAATTTAGTGGCGCTGCTTTCATTACTGCCGCTGAATCCATACGGGTTGACCTTCATATGTCAATTTTGCATTGGAAGTGGATAATTGGCATCTGATCCAGCTGCCTTTCCCTTCTCCCCCCCCCCCAGCTCACCACCCAATTGCACAATTTTAACACAGCGCTAGAAGTGGAAACACAAGGGAGCCAGCAAAGCAAACAGCTTCAGGCAAGAGCATTGCACTACAGGATCTGGGCCTGCATGAAATTTAATCAGGGAGCCCTTGTAGTTTCATCTGTGGAATGCCTTAGCCCTTTATTTGTGAGGTTCTTGCATTCCTGCAGTTACGTATGCCCTTTTCCCCTTTTCTGGTTTTTGGAACACTCACATGAATATGTCTTCCAAGCGATTCCCGATGTGAATCTGTTCTTTACAGGGGTGGGGAACCAGTAGTCCACAAGAGGTTCCCGTACTCCAGCTCCCACAATCTCCATCCATTGGCCGTGGGACTGATGTGAGAGTTGAGCCCAACAACATCTGGAAGGCCATAGGCCAGGCTTCCTCAACCTATGGCCCGCCAGATGTTTTTGGCCTACAACTCCCATGATCCATAGCTAGCAGGACCAGTGGTCAGGGATGATGGGAACTGTAGTCTCAAAACATCTGGTGGGCCGATGCCATAGGCTCCCCATCTGATTTATAGCAAGCACAGTGTCTTCTTGGTGGCAATGATTTACTGGGGCATCAGCTTTTGTGAATTAGAGCCTAGACTTCATCCAATATGTAAAGTGGAAGTTGATGCTGAAATACGGTTGCTAGTCTTTCAGCTGCCCCTAAATTCTCTTTTTTTAAAAAAATATATATTGAATTTTCAATTTTGCAAAGAAAACAGAAATTTTACATACCATTAAATATTCACCAGGGACTTCCCTCCCTCTCCTTCCTTGGTTCATTTTGTTTATCTACTCTTCCTGCATATTTTACTAAAACCATTTTTGCCAGTTCTCCATTTTTACGTCCCTCAAACAATAATTACACTGTTGTTTTTTTCTTAATGCTGCCATTGTTTTCAGCAATGTAGTTACAGTATTTTCCATATAGTCACTAAATATTTTCCACTCCTCTTTAAATAAATATTTTTCTTGCTCTCATATTCTATACATTAAACCTCTAAGTTCTGCATATTCTAACATCTTAAGTTGCCGGTCCTCTTTGCCTGGGACCTCTCTCACTTTCCAGTTTGGGGCTGACAAAACTCGAGCTGTAGTTGTAGCATACATAAATAATTTTTATTTTGGGAATAAAATCTAGGGATTGCTGTCTGGATTATTCCTAACAAAAAGAACCCTGGGGTTTCCCCCCCAGCTCATTATAAATCATTTCCCAATATTCTTTTACCTTTTTACATGTCCACCACATATGAAAGAAGTACCTTCCATTCTTTCCATTTCCAGCACATATCAGATTCTGATGTATACATCTTAGCCAACCTACTCAGAGTTAAATACCATCTATGAATCATTTTTATGTAGTTCTCCTTCAGTGAATAACATGCAGTAAATTTCAATTCATGCTTCCAAAGTTTCTCCCAGAGGTTTAAGTCTATATTATGTCCTATATCTATTGCCCAGTGTGTCATTTAAGCTTTAACTAGCTCATATTTTGCTTCCCATTCTAGTAAAAAATTATACATTTTAGATAAATGTTTATCCTTGTTCTGTAATAATTCTCTTTCAAATTGAGAGCTTTGGTCCAAAACCCCATTTTTAAATCTAGCTTAATCCGTGACTCAACTCCTTAAGTCTTCCAAAGGTTTCAATCTGCGTTCCCTCCTTGTAAAATCCAATAATTCCTTATAAGTCGCCCATTGTCTATCCATATTACCAGTAACTCTTTTAATTGTAATTGCTTCAATGAGAGATAACCATAGAGGTGTTTTTCTTTCCAGAAAATTTTTATACTTCTCCCAGGCTCTATACAAATTCTTCCTGATAATGTGGTTTGTAAAACTCATAAATTTTAGCTTTCCCATACCAAAGACAAGCATGCCAGCCAAATTTTATGTCATGACCTGGATCTAAAATGTCTGCATTTCCCAATACGATCCATTATTTTAACCAGCACAAGCAGGCTGCCTCATAATACAATTGCAGGTCTGGCAGGGCAAAGCCTCCTCCTTCTTTTAAATCTATCAAAATTTTATGTTTAGTTCATGGCTTTTCCCCCTGCCAGGTAAATTTAGAGACATCTTTTTTCCATTATTTGAGGCAACTTAATATTTATTTATTACTGTTCCCCATTTTACAGATGGGGAAATTCTGTTTACAACTGCTCAATCCAGATTATTCTTTGAAATGGCCTACAACTTGAGAACAGTTTTGAATCTGTGTTTTCTATTGAAACAGGGCTCTAGGCTGCCTTGGACTCTCTGCGGTTGGGGAGACCATTCATACAACACTTCAGTTTACGCTAGAAGACAAAAGGGACCTTTTTGTTTGGTGGTGGTGGTAGTTTATTTATCAAAAGGCCACATTGCACATTGCATTTTTCCTGCATAGCAATCGGATCACTATACCAACCTGGTACTATCCAGATAGTGTTAGAAACTCAGTTATATAATAACCTAGGTGCCAAATGGTTCCTCAAACCAAGGTTACGGTTGCTAAAATGGAATATCTAATTAGCATTTTGGCATAAGTCTTTTATTTTCCTGACTGTGATTGATTCTAAGTTAAACGTCTGCCTAGTTCAGATGACAACTTTGAGCTAGATTAAGAACTTAATTAAATAGAAAAGTCACTTGATCCAGGGACAGCCCACATATATATTGGCCTATTTCAACCTCTTTTTCTTAACCGTGACACAGAGCGTTCATGACGTCAGAATGTTCTTCACAACTGTGAGCAGGGCAGTGGGGTGGGGGTACGTGAAGACAAGCGACAACAATTAACTACAACGTTCCTCACCGCTCTTGTTCAGGCTGCACAGGAAAAGCGTTTTGGTTCCTGAAATCCATTCTGATTGTGCAGATAAAATATAATGGATAGAATTCTTCAGGATGTGTTACTAGTGTGTGAACACAGTCCAAGGATCCCTAGGCTTGCACCTCCAGATTTTGGAGGTATCAGGCACTGTCCTAGCACCCCGGGATCTGCACTTGGTCACAAGTGGCCAGTAGCTAGGTGCAAAATGTGAATTTCGAAAACTGCCTCCAGATGTTCTGGACTGCAACTCCTGGCTGGCACTGATGGGAATTGCAGTCCCAAACATTTTGAGGACACCAAGTTGATGAAGTCTGTAGAAGCGTGAAACCAAAAAGTAAATGTTGCAGCAAATGCCCTTGCTACATTGATGGTGCCACAATAAATCTGCATGTCTTTTTCAGTTGCCACAAAGTTATTTAATATATAGATACACAGTGGCACCTCGGGTTACATATGCTTCAAGTTACAGACTCCGCTAACCCAGAAATAGTACCTCGGGTTAAGAACTTTGCTTCAGGATGAGAACAGAAATCGCACCACGGCGGCAGGAGGCCCCATTAGCTAAAGTGGTGTCTCAGGTTAACAACAGTTTCAGGTTAAGAGCGGACCTCTGGAACGAATTAAGTACGTAACCAGAGGTACCACTGTACATTGCTGTAGGGATCTAAAGGTCGACGGTTCAAATCCCCGCGACGGGGTGAGCTCCCATTGTTCAATCCCAGCTCCTGCCAACCTAGCAGTTTGAAAGCATGCCAGTGCAAGTAGATAAATAGGTACCACTCCGGTGGGAATTTAAACGGCGTTTCTGTGCTTCTCTGGTTTCCCCAGAAGCAGCTTAGTCATGCTGGCCACATGATCCAGAAAAACTGATTGCGGAAGCGGACAAACGCCAGCTCCCTCAGCCTGTAAAGCGAGATGAGCGCCACAACCCCAGAGTCGTTCACGGCTGAACTTAATTGTCAAGGGTCCCTTGACCTTTATACATTGCTGTATCTGATTGCACGTTATCTTGCCAAGATGCGGGACAGACCAAAGAAAGTACTTTGCTCCCACAGTTTTTTGTTTACTATCACATTTACGTCCTTCCTGGTGTGCATTGTGGCCCCTCTCCATTTTACCCTCACAACAACCCTGTGAGATAGGTTAGGATGAGAGGCTGTGACAGAACCATGGGTGAGCGTCATGTACTGAGGGCCACCAACTTGGATGTCTTTAAAAGAGAACCAGACACGATGGCTATGTTCCTGTACAAAATCTAACCTTCATATTTGTAGCCCCATCCACTTTTGTCCCTGTCCCCGCCCACCTCAGAAGGTCGCTAAGACATAAATGCGGCCCTCACTAGAACAAAAGTTTCCCACGCATACATTAGGGCAAAATATGAAGTACAATAGGCTTTATTTATTTGGGACAAGGTAGGGGCACCTGTAGGGACACGGGTGGCTCTGTGGGTTAAACCACAGAGCCTAGGACTTGCTGATCAGAAGGTCGGCAGTTTGAATCCCTGCGATGGGGTGAGCTCCCGTTGCTCGGTCCCTGCTCCTGCCAGCCTAGCAGTTCGAAAGTACGCCAGTGCAAGTAGATAAATAGGTACCGCTCTGGCGGGAAGGTAAACGGCGTTTCCGTGCACTGCTCTGGTTCGCCAGAAGTGGCTTAGTCCTGCTGGCAACATGACCTGGAAGCTGTACGCCGGCTCCCTTGGCCAATAAAGCGAGATGAGCGCCGCAACCCCAGAGTCGGTCACGTCTGGACCTAATGGTCAGGGGTCCCTTTACCTTTACCTTTAGGGGCAGCTGTAATCTCCTGTACTGGGACTTCAGCCCTCGCTTCCTGCCCCTAGCATGGCAGCCGAGGGAGATATTTGAGTGGGTTTTGGTGAAATATTAACTAGCTGACATTTAGAACAGACTGTCCTTTATGGCTCATCACAGAATCTGCCAACTCTAAAAATTGTGAAACAAAAGTTAGCAGGGGAGGTGCCAACCGCTGACAGATTCACATGTTGTATTTTTGCCGATACATAGAATTGTACAGTTGGAAGGGGTCCCTGAGGGTTATTTTATTTATTTATTGAATTTATATACCGCCCTATGCCTGGGGGGCCTCAGGGCAGTTCACGGAATAAAATCAAGATATAAAACCACAAAATACATAATAAAAATAAAAACAACAACTCAGTAGTGCCCCCCCCCAAAAAAAACACATTTTAAAAGGGCATGTGGTGTAAATCAGATCACCCAAAGGCCTGGGTTAAAAGAACGTTTTTGTCTGGTGCCTAAAGGTGTATAATGAAGGTGCCAGGTGAATGTCCTGTGGGAGAGGCCAACACTGCCATCCAGGAATCTCAACTAGATTATCCATGGCAGATGGCCATCCAACCTCTGCTTAAAAACCCCCAAGGAAGGAGAGTCCACAGCCTCCCAAAGGAGGTTTTGCAGGCAAAGGACCAAGTATGATCTTAAGAGACAACTCTAGATCTGAATGGGCCCTGGGGGAAGTCTCTGCTGATGGAGAAGGGCTGTAGCTCTTTTGTGGAACATGCAGAAGTGCTCAGGTTCAATCCCTGGTATCTCCAGGTATCGCTGGGAAAGAATTCTGCCTGAAATCCCAAGGAGCTGCTGCCAGCCAGTGTAGACACTACAGCACTAGCTGGACCAATGGTCTCACTTGGTATAATAATAATATAATAAATTTTTATTTATACCCCACCCTCTCCGTCCAGAGCCGGGCTCAGGGCTGCTAACACCAGTAAAATTACAATAAAAACATAAGGCGGGGGGGGGGGGACACACACCAATTTTAGAATACAGGTTAAAATACAATTTAAAATGCAGCCTCATTTTAATAGTAGCCCATGTATCAAAACCATAAGGGGAGGGAAACATAAGGGTCAGACTGAGACCAAACCAAAGGCCAGGCGGAACAGCTTTGTCTTGCAGGCCTTGCAGAAAGACGTCAAGTCCCGCAGGGCCCAAGTCTCTTGGGACAGAGCATTCCACCAAGTCGGGGCCAGTACTGAAAAGGCCCTGGCCCTAGTTGAGAGAGCATCCTTTGTCAGTGGTCCCTGGTGGCGGCAATGTTTTAGGTGGTGCTGGCAGCTGGCTCTAGGCACCCTTTTAATTTCCCACAATGCCCCAGATCGGGATTATTATGGGATATTTAAAGGGTGGATCCACCCATCTGGTGCTTTTTAGAGTGCTGGACTAGCAAAGAAATTAAGGGTGGGGGTTGGGTGTGAATCTGCGGTGGGTCTCCTAATCTGCCCAGCAATGTTTCCTCCAGGTAGAAGTAATAATTTACTTAGGTGTGTGTATTAACTTCTTTGTAGCCAGAACCAGATTTTTATCCAAACGATGAAGAAAAAGGAAGCAAGTATCAAACACATGCCTAGAATCTAGCCCCCACCCCTGGAAATTGCTGGTGGACTTACGATCCATTCTCATAAATCTGGGTTCTTCAGAATTTCCCTTGTGCATTTTTACGAGTGCATTGTCAAAACCTACATAATGAATAAATGGGCTATGTCAGCCTTTGCTGACTTGCTGCTCTCCAGATGTCAAAACTAGTTCCCAACATCTGGAGGGTGCCAGGATGGGCAAAGTAAGAAGCAGAAAGCTATAAAATCAAAGCAAAACACTTTTGAACAGAGGTCAGTAGTTGAAGATCTGCATACCTCGTCAAATATTACGAATATCTACAGGCTGAAAATGGGACTTACGCCCTTTAATTAAAACTTTTTTTTTAATTTACAAAAGCAGTTTCTGTTACCTGCAGCTGCACCCTGTGCTCAGTAGATGGCATTGTAATGTGAGTGTTATTAGTTCTGCAAACCGGCGTGGTGCAGTGCGCCTCAAGAGTGACTGTAATAGCAACTGGCGGATCCATTTGATTTTGTTTTCACTGGGGTTGTTATTTTTAAATCTTATTATTTTTCAGTGCACAATGAATGTGCCTGACTTAATCTTTTTAGCTTGTGCCTGAACAGCCGTTGGAGACCAGCTATATCATGAACAAGAAACAGCTACTTATCCATGAGATCCTACATATAGTACAGATGAGAATGAATTGTGGTTTCTTTGTGTTGGCGTAGCTCATTGTGTTTGCTTTTCTGTTCCTAAATCGGGTGGTGTGAGAGCCAGCATGGTGTACCGTATTTTTCGCTCTATAGGACGCACTTTTCCCCCTCCAAAAATTAAGGGGAAATGTGTGTGTGTCCTATGGAGCGAATGCAGGCTCCTTGGCTTCAGCGATAGCAACGCGAAGCCTCCAAAGCGCAGAGGGAGCACTCCGACCCCTCTCGCTCTCCAGGCTTCAGGGATAGCCGCCTGAAGCCTTTGGAGCGCAGCGGGACCTTGCGTTGCACTCCAAAGGCTTCGGGTTTTGTCAGGGAACTGCCATCAGGGCCGGAGGGAGAGAGTGGGCTCCAGAGGGATTCCAGAGAGCGTCCAGGGATGGGGAGAGGCAGCCCATCTTCTGCGGAAGGGAATCAGCGTAGCACCAGTGGAGAAGGGGGGCAGATGGGGGAATCGGCGAGGCGGTCCCATGACTCCTTGCCGGGAACCAGCAGGGAGAGTAGCGGTCCTCCGCTGCCCACACCCTTCTTGCGCAGAAGGCTTCCGCGCAGAGAGAGTAGGAGGAGACTAGGCATCAAAGAGCTGCTTTGCTGGAAGAAGTTCAAGAAACACCCACTGAAGGATTCTGCCAGTGATTGAGACAGCCACGGGTGAGTGGCTGTCCAGACAGAAAAGGTTCACTCAGGCAACCCAGCCAGGTGTTGGCACCGGTTTACGCACAAGCAACCCCTAGAACCATTACAGGTTCCTTTAGCTGAAGCCGGGAGAGCAAGACTCTCCCGGCTTCAGCAGAGAGGGAGAGCTGCGCAGTGCCCCTTCAGCGAAGCGGGAGGAGAAATGGAAGGGGCTCCGTTTCTCCTGCCGCTTCGCTGAAGGGGTGCTGAGCAGAAAGGGGGAGAATTCCCCCACCCCCCCGTTCTCCGCCTCCTATGGTCCGGTGCATCCTATAGAGCGAAAAATACGGTAATTTGAGAGCCGGTGTGGTATTTTGCTTAGGGTGTCTGACTAGGAACCTGGGAGAGACCAGGGTTCGAGTCCCCACTTGGCCATGATGCTCTCGGGGTGGTCTTGGGCCCGTCACTGCCCCTCAGCCTGACCTACCTCACAGGGTTGCTGTGGGAATTACACGAGGGGGAGAACCATGTGCACCATCCTGAGCTCCTTGGAGGAAAAGGCAGGATGCGATCAGTAACAAACGGCGTGTTTACACAGATGTTTCCTGTGAAAATGCATGGATTTCCTTGCTGCCTCTTGAAAACTGCTTTACAGTGGTACCTCAGGTTAAGAACTTAATTCGTTCTGGAGGTCCGCTCTTAACCTGAAAGTGTTCTTAACCTGAGGTACCACTTTAGCTAATGGGGCCTCCCACTGGCGCCGCCACGCCATTTCTGTTCTCATCCTGAAGCAAAGTTCTTAACCCGAGGTACTATTTCTGGGTTAGCGGAGTCTGTAACCTGAAGCGTCTGTAACCTGAGGTACCACTGACTCCTTGATTGGACCTTGGTGTCTTGGAATCCATAGCTCAGTGACAGAGCGTCTGCTTTGCATGCAGAAGGTTGCGGGTTCAGTCCCCAGCATCTCCCCAGAGAGCTGCTGCCAGTCAGTGTGGACAGTACAGTGGTACCTCGGGTTACATATGCTTCAGGTTATATACGCTTCAGTTTACAGACTCTGCTAACCTAGAAATATTACCTCAGGTTAAGAACTTTGCTTCAGGATAAGAACAGAAATCACGCGGCGGCAGCAGGAGGCCCCATTAGCTAAAGTGGTGCTTCAGGTTAAGAACAGTTTCAGGTTAAGAACAGTTTCAGGTTAAGAACAGACCTCCAGAACGAATTAAGTTCTTAACCCGAGGTACCACTGTACTGAGCTAGGTGGACCAAAGGTCCGATTCGGTAGAAGGCAGCGCCCTGGGTCCTTACAGTTTTGCTTTGTCACATTTCTCTCTCCACCGTCATGTATTATGGCCGCCTTCCCCAACCTGGTGTCTCCCAGGACTACACCTCCCATCACCCTGACCATTGGCCAGGCTGGCTGGGGCTAATGGGAGTTGTAGTCCACAACATGGAGGGCGCCAAGTAGGGGAAGTTTCCTCTATGGGCAGAGGTAGCAAAGTAGTAGTCAGGGGTACCCCATTTCCCACTTCCGCGACGAATAACATGGGAACGTAGTGTTTATGTACTGAAGTTCTCACCCTGGGCCAGCAGGGGGATGGTGTAGATAGTTCAGGTCCACATATGCAAATAAGGGATCGAAAATGATGTTCAGTGATTGGATAGTTACAGAAGGTGGTTACTGTTGCGTTGTAGTGGAGCTCTATATAAGCAGGCTGGCTGAACCCTTCAGTTCAGTTCTGGCCTGGCCTGTGAATAAACAAGAGCTGTTTGAAGAATCGCTGTGTCGTCTGGTATGTTCACCCACAACTTAACACATAGGTTCCAAGATTAAGTCTTCCAGGAAGTTCCAAGTTGGTTTGATCCCTGGCACATCTGTTTGGAACTCTATTTCTAGTTTTTCCTGCTGCTGGATTTGTGACTGGTGCCTTTCTTTTCTTCCTCCGATCTCTTCCTTTTCTAGGCAAGTGAGGCAGAGGCTCAAGAGCCAAGTGGCAGAAATGAAGGAGAGAGTCCCCGGCTTCAGACCAGGCCTTGCAATTCTACAGGTTAGTGGCTATATCTACAATTTTGAGATTTGTTTTCATCTAAAGCAGATGCTCACGGGGTCAGACGTTACAGCATCCTTCACCCACTTGGATGACCTCCAGATATTTTGGACAGAATTTCATGCAAAAACAGTTCTTCTGTACAGTGGTACCTCGGGTTACAGGCGCTTCAGGTTACAGACTCGGCTAACCCAGAAATAGTACCTCGGGTTAAGAACTTTGCTTCAGGATGAGAACAGAAATCGTGCGGCGGCAGCGGGAGGCCCCATTAGCCAAAGTGGTACCTCAGGTTAAGAACAGTTTCAGGTTAAGAACGGACCTCCAGAACGAATTAAGTACGTAACCAGAGGTACCACTGTACATTACTGTAGGGATGCGGTTCTTAACCCGAGGTATCACTCTATTATATATATATCAAAATCTGAAACTTTGGCATTGGCCTGTCTGGAACGGTGTGGTCCATGGCCACTTTGTGTCTTGAAATACTGCTTATTATCTGCGAAGCAGTCTTTGGGAGGAGGAAATTAAAATTTACAGGGGATGAGGAAAGGCTTAACCCTTTCCCCCATTTGCTACTGCCCATTTCAGTGACCGAAGAGGAACGCAAGGAAGCAGACGGTTCTTGTGTAATGTGGGATTTGGTATGGAGGCCTATTATTGAAGGGTGGGGTTGCCCCAAACTGGGAGGTCTGCTAATTTTGTGTGAAGTTCCCGCCTCCATACCAACAGGACCCTTAAAGGAGGGTCCTATTATCCTCTGGGTGAGCTTGGGGGGCGAGGAGACACCCTGTCAGTGGTTACACAATTGGGGGGGGATGAGAAACTTTTCTTTCATTGACTTCCTTGAGCTAAGTTATCTTAGGAACCGAACCAGAAATAAGTGAAACCAATAAATTGCCTTCTATTTGTGATTTTTTCCCCCCTCTTCCTCCTTCTAAAGGTTGGTGATCGGGATGATTCAAATCTCTACATTAGCATGAAACTCAAGGCTGCTGCTGAGGTAATATTACCCACGCACCCAAATAGCGTAGGGTTCTCTGGAGTGTTTCATTCCCCCTTTTCACTTTGGTGTTGATGAGAAAGGCTGTGAGGCACAGTGGGTATAGCCTGGTGGACCACGTCAGAGCCCAGGAAACAGTGACTCAGGGAGAGCACCTGGGTGTTGCTTCAGCGCCATGTGTAACCGTGGTAGTTCTGCACTCCTCTCACCATTCCTGGCTGTGGCAGCGGCACATGGAAAGGATGCAGCGTTCTAGGAGGAACGTTGTGATGGGCAAACAGGATGGCCAATCTGCATGTGGGGAGTGAGTTCGAAACATCGGAAGCTGCCATGTGCTGGGCCAGACCATTGCTCCATCCAGCTTAGTATTATCCTCACTGACTGGCAACTACGGCAGACGCTCTTGTCACTGAGCTACATCCCTTCCCAGAACATTATGGTCTGCCACCGATCTGTGGTCGTTGCCCTGATGCCCAGCTGCTCCAAATAAGCACCTCCACGGAAAGTCACAGTGAGAAAGAAAGAAAGAAAGAAGGACAAAATGGTCTGAATATTATTTCTGTTTATATCCCAAGACCAGGGAGAAGAGGGCAAAGTGGAGACATGCTGTTGCCGTCGCACGCTGCCTTGTTGATGGTGGACAGCTAAACCACCTTCACATCACAGCGTGAGAAGACTGCGCGTGTCTCCTGGTTGCCTTGGCAACGTGTTTTCCTGCCCAGTGGGCAAACGTTTTCCCTCTCAGGAAAAGTTGCCCAGAGCAAGGTCCCTTTCTGTGCATGTGGCGGGGAGAAGAAGGGAGCCAAAGGTTTCGTCTCAGTTCTGCCATCTCTTTCCTGAGCCTTCCAGAATGAGAAAATTACTTGGCTGCTTTTCATCTAATCACATCACAATTCATAGAGAACAAAATAGAAATCATTAGTCTCTATCTTATTTTCCAGATCGGGATCAATGCCAACCACATCAAGCTGCCAAGCACTGCAACAGAAGCTGAGGTAACCCAGTTTTGCTTTACGAATCTCTCTGTGGTTTCACAGGGAGATCCTGTTGCATTTGCCGGATCACGGTTTCTTCTGAAAGTGCCTCATCGATTCCTAAATCTGCTTCCTGAGATATTTTTCAGTTGGAGGTCTCTGGGATTGAACCTGTGACCTTATTGTCATCTGCTATTGTGCTATGAAGCTTCATGTTGGGAGGTTCAGGAGAGAGAACGATTCTATGAGATACAAAATTAAAGTGTTGGAATGAACCATCTTGTTGTCTAGATAGCTAATTTCCTCCTTTCATACAGAGGAGTTATTTATAAACTTCCTCAGGGATGGAAGTGAGAGCGACCCTCAGACATCAGTGGATACCGTATTTTTTGCTCTCTAAGACTCACTTTTCCCTCCTAAAAAGTAAGGGGAAATGTGTGTGCGTCTTATGGAGCGAATGCAGGCTGCGCAGCTATCCCAGAAGCCAGAACAGCAAGAGGGATTGCTGCTTTCACTGCGCAGCGATCCCTCTTGCTGTTCTGGCTTCTGAGATTCAGAATTATTTTTTTCTTGTTTTCCTCCTCCAAAAACTAGGTGCATCTTGTGGTCTGGTGCATCTTATAGAGCGAAAAATACGGTAATTCAAATATTTTAATGGACATAAGTGTGTTCATCCTCCTGTGACCCCTCCCAAAATGCCCAACTATACACATGTACCAGATGTAGAAAAAAAATGGAGAGAGAAGATTCAGACCAGCTCAATGAGGACTAGCATGATGGGTTAGCATGCTCAGTAGGCACAGAATGTGGGGAATAGAAGGAAGGGAGATAGAATGGCAAACTGGAACCCTGAACAGGAGAATTTTGTTGCAGAGCCTCACCTGTTTCTTTCTAATTCTCTCCCCCTCCCCGCCGGTCCTGTTCCTGCTTTTAAACGAACAGGTGTTGAGATGCATTCACAATCTGAACGACGACCCTGCTGTTCATGGGTTTATAGTACAATTGCCTTTGGATACCAACAAGCCCATCAACACGGAGAAAGTCACCAATTCTGTGGCACCTGAAAAGGATGTGGACGGGTAAGCTTGCGGAAGGGTCAGAGGTCTGCGGTAGAGCAGGTTCAATCCCTTGCAATTTCCAGGTAGAAATAGGAATGTCCTCTGTCTGGAATCCCGGAGAGCTGCCTGGAGATGAGACTGAAGTGAGAAAGTTTCTTTCTTTTTGGCGATCCCTTGTAGCCGAGTAAGATTGTCTTCCATAAACACGGTTTTAAAAGTGAGTCTGTAAGTGACTGTGGAGGCCAGTTCTGGATCCACACGTCCTTCCACAGTGGGGACATAGGTTTCCGGGCGGGAGTTGATCACGGTGAGGGTTTGCCAAGCGTGCCTTCCTCTTAGCACGTTTCTCCCTTGCGTCCTGAGTTCGAGCATCTTCAAAACACATGACACCTTTGGTAAAGGCAGTTCTCCAACTGGAGTGCCTGCAGGCAAATGTTTCCCAGTTCTCGGTGTTTATACTACAGTGGTACCTCGGGTTGCAGACACTTCAGATTACATACGCTTCAGGTTACAGACTCCGTTAACCTAGAAATAGTACCTCGGGTTAAGAACTTTGCTTCAGGGTGAGAACAGAAATTGTATGGCAGCAGCACGAGGCCCCATTACCTAAAGTGGTATCTCAGGTTAAGAACAGTTTCAGATTAAGAACGGACCTCCGGAACGAATTAAGTTCTTAACCCGAGGTACCACTGTACCTTTTTTTATTTTTTTAGATTTGCCTTGAGAGAGTCTTTGAACCTCTTTTGTTGACCACCAGCATTACACTTTCCATTTTTAAGTTCAGAATACAGTGGTACCTCGGGTTACATACACTTCAGGTTGCAGACTCCACTAACCCAGAAATATTACCTCGGGTTAAGAACTTTGCTACAGGAAGAGAACAGAAATCGTGCAGTGGCAGCAGGAGGCCCCATTAGCTAAAGTGGAACAGTTTCAGGTTAAGAACAGACCTCCAGAACAAATTAAGTTCTTAACCCGAGATACCACTGTAGAGTAGTTGCTTTGGAAGACTTTAAACAGGTACAGTGGTACCTCGCAAGACGAATGCCTCGCAAGACGAAAAACTCGCAAGACGAAAGAGTTTTCCGGTTTTTTTAGTCGCTTCGCAAGACGAATTTCCCTATGGGCTTGCTTCGCAAGATGAAAACGTCTTGCGAGTTCTTGCGAGTTTGTTTCCTTTTTCTTAAAGCCGCTAAGTACCGTTAATAGCGAGTTTGTTTCCTTTTTCTTAATTGCGAGTTTGTTTCCTTTTTCTTAAAGCTGCTAAGTACCGTTAATAGCCCTTAATAGCCGTGGTTCGCAAGATGAAAAATCTGCAAGACGAAGAAACTCGCAGAACGAATTAATTTCGTCTTGCGAGGCACCACTGTATCTGCACAACATGACTAGTCCAACAAAGTTGGTGTTGAAGAATCAATGCTTTGCTACTGGTGATGTTTGCTACTGAAGTGAGAAGGTTTCAGCCTTTATCATCACATGCATACCGTACATGGCAAAGGGATTTGCATCTTCTGGAACAATAACATTTGCATCTACCCCCGCCCCAATTCATTTATTTCCAGAAGAGGTTGCGCTTCAGTTTGCCCCAGACTTAGAACGAGGGAATAGAATTCCAGCCAGCTTTTTCCTTCCTCAGAGACCGCTGACCACTGCTGCTTTGTTCTCGCCTTTTCAGCTTGAGCAGTATTAATGCAGGGAAACTCTCGCGTGGCGACCTCGGAGACTGTTTCATCCCCTGCACGCCGAAAGGATGCATGGAGCTCATCAGGCAGACAGGTGAGCAAGGAAAAGCCACGTGGCCTCTTGCCTTGGTAAAGATGCTACTGTGAAAGAGGTCCAGGAAGAATTAAGGTCCTGGTGTGTTTTGCTATGCTAGCGACAAAATATTAAGGAAAAGGGCTAAAATGTACAAGACAAGAACTAATGAGTGCTCGAAATCATCAGGAAAGGAAAGGTATCTTCTACCACATGTGGTGGACTTGCAAAGAGGTAAAGGCTTTCTGGGAAATGGTATATAATGACTTAAAGAAAATGTTTAAAAATACTTTTGTTTAAAAACCAGAAGCCTTTTTACTGGGTATTGTGGGTGGAGAGATTCCGAGGGAAGATAAAAGACGGTTTATGTATGCAACAACTGCGCAAGAATTATTTTAGCCCAAAAATGGAAATAACAAGAAGTACCAGTGAAAGAAGAGTAGCAGATGAAGATGGTGGACTTTGCAGAACTGGCAAAGCTGACAGGAAAAATCCAAAACCAGCACAATCAAGTATTCCAAAGGGATTGGAGTAAATTTATACGATATCTGAAAGATTATTGTAAGCAATTAACGTCACTAGCAGGGCTGTTTGAAGACTTGTAATGTGAAATTTTCTGCCTTTTCTATATTTAAATTTTGAGCCATTCTGTAATGAGCATAATAAGAATTGGAAAACGTATAAATTGCAATGATATAAAGGTTAATTTTGAAAGCCATGAGGCAGGAGGGAAGGAAGTCAATAGGCTCTAAAGAGCCAGGGCGGTATTGTGGATAATGATGGTGTGAATGTATAATATTAAATGGAAAATGAATAAAAATTATATATACAGTGGTACCTCGGGTTAAGTACTTAATTCGTTCCAGAGGTGAGTTCTTAATCTGAAACTGTTCTTAACCTGAAGCACCACTTTAGCTAATGCGGCCTCCTGCTGCCACCGCGCCGCCGGAGCCTGATTTCTGTTCTCATCCTGAAGCAAAGTTCTTAACCTGAAGCACTATTTCTGTGTTAGCAGAGTCTGTAACCTGAAGCGTATGTAACCCGAGGTACCACTGTATATAAAAGATTAGGAGAAAGATGCCACCCTGCCTGTGGGGAAGCAAAGTGGCTCAGTGGTGTAGCTCCTGCTTTTTTCATGCAGTGGAATCCCACAAGCCCTAGAGGCTGAAATACGTCATTACCACGGCTCGGAATTCAGGCAAAACTAAGTTGTGAGTTCTGTGTTTCAGGTGTTCAGGTGGCTGGGAAAAGAGCCGTGGTGATTGGTCGCAGCAAGATAGTTGGCGCTCCGATGCACGACCTCCTGCTCTGGAACCACGCGACTGTGACGACATGCCACTCCAAGACTGCGTCCCTGGCTGAGGAGGTAAGGCTGGTGGAAATGTAATGAAGCTGAAGGTACTTTTTATCATCTTTGGTGGACGTGCCCAAAGATTAAGGTCTTCTGGGAAATGATCTATAATGAAATTAAGAAGGTTCTTAAGTGCACCTTTCACAAGAAACCAGAGGCCTTTCTCTTGGGCATGGTCAGCCAAATGGTATTAAGGAAGGATAAGACGTTTTTTATGTATGCTACAACAGCAGCAAGAGTTCTTTTAGCAAAGTATTGGAAGACACAAGAACTACCCACACTGGAAGAATGGCAGACGAAGGTGATCGACTATATGGGACTGGCCGAGATGACTGGCAGAATCCGTGACCAAGGAAGAGAGACGGTGGATGAAGACTGGAAGAAATTTAAAGCTTATCTCAAAAACTATTGTAAAATTAATGAATGCTAAAATGTCAAGGGTAATGTAAAAAATTTAGATTCCAGCTGTAAATGATTGGGTAAAAGAAGAAGGAAAGGAAAAGAGTTTAAAAGTTAATAGAAGTGAGGGGTTGCTGAAGAAAATTACCAAACAGGGATGCAGAAAAGGGAGGCATGGGGAAGTCGGTGAAAGAGGGTTAATGAAAAAAAGGTTATGAAATTATACGTGTTTATATGTTTGTTTGTCTATGTATTGTGTTGTGTATTGTTTAAAATTTATGTTGGAAAATCAATAAAAATTTATTTAAAAAAAATAAAAAAAAGAGGAGGTAAGGCTGGGAGGCGGGCGGGATATAAATAATAAATTGTTGTTATTGTTATTATTATTATTATTTATTATGGTGCTTGGAAGTACAAAGTTGCCTTGGTGATACTATCCTGTGTTGATTGCAGTAGTCATTGTATCACCACCCTGTTCATTGTTTCCTTGTAGAAGTCAGCGGAGAGGATGCAGGGGACAAAGATAGGGTTAGTTGGCTCTGCCCATCGTTGGCTCCGACTCCACCTACTGTTAGCCTCCTGCATTACACTCTACTTCTTCCTTTTCCTGTTCTTGTTGTTCTTCTAAATTTATTTATAGCTCACTCTCCCTCCCTGATGGGAACAGCTAAAACATGGGGGGGATTAAACAATATCCACACACACACATGTATGTATACACAAATACACCCCCCCACACACACACATACATAAAAATCTGTAACAACTATACAGATAATTACAATAAAAATAGCGCAGCGCCGGACTGACTTCTCAAGTGGAGGGGAGTTCCAGAGTCTGGGAGCAGCCACCGAGAAGGCCCTCTCCTACGTCCCCATCAAGCACGGGGTCAAGAGGGAAGGGCCTTGCAGGCCTAATGGACTCTAGCCACCACTGGGTTCTCCTCTCTTCTCCCTGCCTTTAAACATTTATTTTAAAATAGAGTATTTGCTTTAAAGGGGTGGGGTAGGAGAGAGACTGAGGAAGAGGGAAGGGTAGTGGAGCATGTCTGGTGAACCCTGGGTTGATGCAAGCTCTGTTTGCAGGTCAGCAAAGCCGATATCCTGGTGGTTGCTGCTGGCAAGGCAGAGATGGTGAAAGGCGATTGGATCAAACCTGGCGCGGTCGTGATTGACTGTGGAATCAACCACATACCAGGTAATTTTTAAAAAAAGCGTTGCACTGTGCGAAATATTAGCAAGCCAGGGCTGAACTGATATTACCCTTGCTGGTACCTTTCCTGGGAAAATCAGAGGCTCACTATGTCAGGTTCCTATTGGAAGACCGGACAAACACTAGAACGTTAGCAGTGGCGAAGTTTTTAATCGGTGGTTGCAAGAACCAATGATCCCTATCTTTAAGTCTGAAGAAAATGCTTGTTTAACCTGGAGGTAGGCTGTATGAACTATGCATTGCTTTGTAACGATTTGTTGGGTCTCTGGACCGTAATAAAGATTGATTGACTGTATAAAAACCTTACATATTGATACTCATAAAACTATGCTGCAGGAAAAAAACAAAAAAGCGGCTTCTGGAAAACAAAAACACGAGAAGAGCCTGCAGGATCAGGCCAACGTCCCATCTAGTCTTACAGTGGCCAGCCAAATGTTTGTAGGAAACCAGCAAGAGCACTCTCCCCTCCTGTGGTTTCTGGCAACTGGTATCATAGAGTTGGAAAGGGGCCGTGAGGGTCATCCAGTCCAACCCCGTGCAGTGCAAGAATATGCATCTGTTCCTTACAGGGATCGAACCTGCAACCTTGACATTATCCGCACCACACTCTTACCAATTGAGCTATCCGCTCTACAGCCTCAAACTGTGGAGCCAGCACACAGTAGCTGTTGAGTTCCGTGGAATTCGTCTAATCCTCCTTTAAAGAAATGCAATTTGGTGGTTATCACTGTCTCTTACAGGAGCAAATTCCATATTTTAAAGTGCTATCATGATAGCCTCTTACTCACCTTTCCTCTTAAAAGTCCCGAATGTTGCGACCTTCCCTCACAGCCCCTTGATTCGAAACAGAATAAAAAAATTCCTTCCAGTAGCACCTTAGAGACCAACAAAGTTTGTTATTGGTATGAGCTTTCGTGTGCACGCACACTTCTTCAGATACACTGAAACAGAAGTCACCAGACCCTTATATATAGTGGGAGGGTGGGGAGGGGTATTACTCAGAGGGGTGGTGGGAATGGGTGATTAGCTGATAGGTGTGGTAAACCTGTTGACTTAACTACTGCAATTGGTCTTACAGGAAAAAGCAAGGGGTGAGATGGCTAAAAATAGCTTTATCATGTATAGTGAGATAAGAATCCAATGTCTCTATTCAGACCAGATCTCTCCATGGTTTTAAGTTTGGTAGTAAGTTGCAATTCAGCAACTTCTCTTTCCAGTCGATTTCTGAAATTCTTTTGTAATAAGACAGCTACTTTGAGATCTTGTATAGAATGTCCTGGGTTGATCGAAGTGTTCTCCTACTGGTTTCTCTGTCTTGTGAATCCTGATATCAGATTAATGTCGCATTTATCCTTTGGTGTAGGGTTTGGCCTGTTTGTCCAATATAGAGAGCTGAAGGGCACTGAAAGCTCATACCAATAACAAACTTAGCTGGTCTCTAAGGTGCTACTGGAAGGATTTTTTTTATTTTGTTTCAACCACGGCAGACCAACATGGCTTCCTACCTGTAACTATCCCCTTGATTGTTTTGGTTTCCCTTTCCTGGACGTTTTTCCAACTCTGCAGTATCCTTTCTGAGGTGAGGCAGCCAGAACCTCACACGGTATTCCAAACACAGCTGTGTAATGACATGAGGAGTTGTATTTTCCTTTCCTAATACTCCCTAGCATGGATTTCACCAGTTTTCACAGCTGCTACACTCTTTTTTTTAAAAAAAATAATTTTTATTCAATTTTCCAAACAATTTTATACAATCATCAAATATTTTAGCACACATTCTTCAGTTTTTGACTTCCCTCAGTTTCTCTGTCAATCTTTCGTAAAAATTCTATTTTGTTAACGCGTTTCTGAACACAATATTGCCTTTTAACACTCCTTTTCCTCTTACTCTCTTTTTTACAATATTTCTTACTATCTCACAGAGTCTCTTTAAAACCAACAAGCGTTGTCTGTACATCACATATTTTTTTCAGATATTCTGTAAATTTTCCCCAGTCCTCGATAAACACTTGGTTTTTCTGATATCCAATCTTCCCAGTCAATTTGTCCAATTCTGCATATTCAGTCAATTTGCTTCTCCATTCTTCTACTGTTGGAATTTCTTCCTGCTTCCATCTTTGGGCCAAGAGTATCCTTGCAGCAGTCACTGCTTACAAAAACAGTTTACAGTCCCTTTTGTTAATTTCATTTCCTACCATTCCTAATAGAAAGGCCTCTGGCTTTTTAACAAACGTATATTTAAACATCTTTTTCAATTCATTATATATCATTTCCCAAAAGCCTTTTAACCTTTTACACTCCCACCACATATGGTAGAATGTACCTTCTTTTTCTTTACATTTCCAACACTTATTGCATGTTTTGTACATTTTAGCCAGTTTGACTGGCGTTATATACCACCTGTAAACCATTTTCTTTCAACGCCGTACATGCTGTAAACTTTAGCTTTTCATTCCATAATTTCATCCAGTCATCATACTGAATATTATAACCAAAATCTCTTGCCCAATGTATCATTACTGCTTCACAGCTGCTACACTCTCAGAAAGCTGAGAAGTGACAGCTAAGTCTAGGAAGACTCCCAGCTTGGAGGGCAAGAGACTTCCTCTGTTGGGGAGGAAGGGGAAGGGAGCTGAGCAGGATCCTGGCAACCAGAAATTGGGAGATGGCATCCAAAGCCCGAAATCATGCACCCTCCCCCATCCCTCCCATAACAAAGCAGTTTCCATACTCGGTCGGGTTGACAAGCGACTTCAGCAAGCCGTGATTGTCGCCATGTTAAATAAAATTATGGAGTCATAGGAGTGCTTTTTTTTTTAAAGAAAAAACCCCACTTTCCATTAGATAATTGCAATAAATCACTTATAAAAACAGGCTTCATGGAAGCGCAGTTAAGTGGGAGGATAGCAACAGCCTGACAGGTGTGACTAATCCTCTTATTTAAGAACCTGAGAGTTAGATTCTTAAGCGCAAGGTGCGGGCGGGGGAGGGAAATGCAGCAAAGAAGTGTTTCTAAAGAAGCAATCTATGCCAGCCAGCCTCTGGTTGATTAACTGAGTTCTTAGAGCTGTCAACGAAGAGCAGGGCAGAAAAATCTTGGTCTCTGCATCCAAGCAGGGGTAAGTGAGAGGTGTCTGCCGTTTTGCATCACTTCGCAGGCCAGGTATCTAGAGAAAGGGCTGCCCCCTTGCAAACTGGTCATTGTACCTTCCAAACAAGGTGGGGTGAGCTTTTCCAGCATGGTCGCCCCATGAGCAACCTTCTTGTGCTTGTGGGCAAGAGCGGAGGAAGACCCTAACTCTATCAGGTCCATAAATTACCATATAGCGTATATTCAACACAAAAAACAGCAACAATTTGTTGTTGACAAAGGACAGCTGGACATATAAAGGGCCCCATTACCTTCAGTAGCTTAGGGCCTCATTAGACCTCAATCCGGCCCTGGTTGCAGGGGGTTGGACTAGATGACCCTCAGGTCCCTTCTGTATATGATACTGTATTGTCAACCTTTAATACAGGGTTGAGGAACCTCAAACCCTCTAGGCCTGGCTCCTGAGAGTCTCCCCAGGCCATGCACCAACCCTAGCCACACCGCTTAAATGCAGGGGAAGAGGTTGAGAGGTGGTAAAGTGGACAAGCGCAGACTTCTGCGTGTAGGATATAATTCTCAGAGACATTGAGAGCATTTGCAGGCCTGGGAGCTGTCGGATGGAGGCTCTGTCTCTGCCCTGGACATCAGTTTGACGGCGGCTGCTATGGAGACGCAGGCAGCTGATCTGAAAGTTCAAAAGGGGAGGCAATAATTTAATGATCTTGCGAATAATTGCCCTTGTTCTGCTGGTTAATATTGAGGTAGGGATATAAAACAGCCCAATTTCAGGATCAAAGTCATATTTTTTTTTAAAGTATATATTGAAATAGAATCTTATTGGGTGAAATGGGCTACATGGAGCTGGTATCGCATTATGCATGAAGCTTAAATTCTTTATTTTTGAAATGTGGGTATAATTACATAAAAGGATAATGTGCTCTAAAGATCCCTGCTGCATAAGCTGAAGTCTAGAGCAGCTGTTGCTAACCTGGCGGCTTACAGATGTTTAGGACAAAAAACTCCCATCGCAGCTAGCTGGGGCTGATGGGAGTTTTAGGCTGAAACACCTGAGGGAGGCCAGGCTGCCAAGGAAGGTTCTGGAAGGTGAGATGGTGTGAAAAGCGCTGATGATTCCACCGATCACTTTCCTCAAGAAATGACTGCCAACATAGAGTGTGACAGATGTGTTTTGTTTTTTTAACCTGATTTTTTTTTGGAAAGTTTTCAACGTACCATACACTAAAAACCAAACTAATTAAATAAAAATAGAGAAGAAAACAAAACAAAAAAGACAGAGAGAAAATAGAGACGGGCGGAAGAGAAAGAGAGAGAGAATAATAAAATACAGAGCCCTCTATCGAGGTAGATCTTAACCCTTTTGCTGTTGTTTAGTCGTGTCTGACTCTTCGTGACCCCCTGGACCAGAGCACGCCAGGCACTCCTGTCTTCCACTGCCTCCCGCAGTTTGGTCAGACTCATGTTTATGGCTTCAAGAACACTGTCCAACCATCTCGTCCTCTGCCGTCCCCTTCTCCTTGTGCCCTCCATCTTTCCCAACATCAGGGTCTTTTCCAGGGAGTCTTCTCTTCTCAATGTCATTGAGATGTGCCATCTGTATTTGCCGGCCACAAGTGCTTGCAATTTGACTGAATGGGTTTTTTTTAAAAAGAAAATAAAGGAAAAGATTTGGCTAAGGCAGCTCTGGCTCCATGGCATTATTCTTCATGCCCACCCCTTCGCCCTGCAAATCCCAAGCTATCTTGCTGCCTTGCAAAGAAAAGCATCAGCCACTTATAAAAATGGTACACGCAGGAGTTTTTAAGCAAACCTTGCTCTTTGATGAATTTATTTTTCTTTCTCTTTTTTGCATTTTTATATACACCTCCTCCTGAGTGGTTCACAAATAAAAATCTGCAAAACACAAATCCGGTCCGCGTGTAAACGATTGCTGCTGCTGCTACTGCAGCTGCACTATGGGCAGAACTGAACGTCAAACCAGCATAAGGCCGCATGGAGCAGCGTGAACATGGATAAAAACAGCGCTAAAACCCAGGGAGTGGGGAAATCCTCAAGGGGAGTCTTTCTGGGTGAGCTGTGCAGTTCACCAGCTTAACAACACAGCAATTATTAGTGAAACCTGAAAGAGGAGGGGAAACAGAGTGGTCTGGTGTGTTGCCTTAGCGCTGCCAAGAGATTATGCGTGTGTGTTTCTGCCATTGCAAAGATGTTCCCAGGCCTTTTTCCTGCTTATTCTTTGTATTGCTCTGATGCGCACCCTCCCCTTATCTCTCTCTCGCACACAGACAGTACGAGGGCAAGTGGGAAAAGGGTCGTTGGCGATGTGGCCTACAGCGCGGCCAAGGAGAAGGCAGGTTACATCACCCCTGTCCCTGGAGGTGTCGGGCCAATGACAGTTGCCATGCTGATGCAGGTGTGTGCCCTTGGTTCGCGGAGAGAGCGCACTGCTTGTACCTGTGGGAGGCGCATGGGCTGCGTTGCTCTCCCACCACCCCACCCTCAAAACTCTGCTTTCCCCCAGAACAACTGCACATTATGTACAGGTGGGGGGGGGGAGGAATTGTTGTGGGTGCTCTAGGGTGTTTTGTGTGTGTGTGTGTGTGTGTGTGTGTGTGTGTGTGTGTTTGTGTGTTTGTTTGTCCCACCTTTTGGCGTGAGCATAAATTGCAGAGGTGCGGGTCCAGCTGCTACCTATGAATGCATGCTTGTAAATGATAAATAATGGGATTATTATTATTCTATTTGACTTTTAGGAGGCATCAGAAGGCAGCTCTGTATAAGGAAGTTTTCAATGTTCGTAAAAGGGGGAGGGGGAGGGAAGGAAGGGGAATAAAAGATCGGGCTAAGTTCAAATTGAAAGCCAGGTGGAATAGCTCTGTCTTACAGGCCCTGCGGAAGGAAGTTAAATCCTGCAGGGCCCTGGTCTCATGGGACAGAGCATTCCACCAGGTTGGAGCCATCACTGAGAAGGCCCTGGCCCTGGTGGAGGATAATCTGACTGCCTTAGGGCCCGGGACCTCTAAACTATGATTATTCATGGACCTTAAGAAGAGAGCCTGGCTGCAGAATCAGGCCACTGGTCCACCTAGTCCAGCATCCTGTTATCACAGTAGCCAGCCAGACGCCTATGGAAAGCTTATAAGCAGGACTTGAGTTCAACTGCACTATCCCTGACTCCCAGCAGGGAGTATTCAGAGGGAGAACACAGCAATTGCGGCCAGTAGTCTTGCCAGGTGTGCGCTGGGCTCCTGTTCTGTCTTGCCTGTGACCTTGTTGACTGACCTGCTGGAACATTTTGTGTGATGGACCTTTCCTTGGTTCGCTTCTTTGTTTTTCAATACGAATTTAGAGCACTGTAGAAAGTGCGCAGCGCTTTCTGGAGAAATATCAGCCCGGCAGGTGGAATATTCAGTATAACCAGCTGATCCCTAGAACGCCCGTTCCAAGGTAAGGGACAATTTATGGCTGGAAGGCCATTGATAGAGATGATTTCATTCTGGTTTTTGCCTGAATTTATATGGGGGGGGTTGGGGCATGGGATAGGGGGTTTGTTTTTATTAAGTCTTTGTAGAGGTCCATCATGTTCTCTCCACCACTCACAGCAGAACGGGGTGATAGAAACCTGAAACTGATGGAATATATTTCTGTGGTCTGCAAATGGGTGCTGCAATTGATTTTTGTTGAATTTTCAGGGAACAGTTTTTTTATAATAATAAAAAAATAATCTAGGTGGTTGTTGTTTTAAAACAAGGTCTATCTTCCCCCAATCTGGGGAAGATCATGTGGATCTTAATCTCAGGGTTGTGCATTTGAGCTCCACATTGAGCAGAGTAAAGGTAAAGGGACCCCTGACCATTAGGTCCAGTCATGACCGACTCTAGGGGTTGCGGCGCTCATCTCGCTTTACTGGCCGAGGGAGCCAGCGTACAGCTTCTGGGTCATGTGGCCAGCATGACTAAGCCGCTTCTGGCGAAACCAGAGCAGCACACAGAAACGCCGTTTACCTTCCCGCCGGAGCGGTACCTATTTATCTACTTGCACTTTGACGTGCTTTCGAACTGCTAGGATGGCAGGAGCAGGGACCGAGCAGTGGGAGCTCACCCCGTCGCGGGGATTCGAACCACCAACCTTCTGATCAGCAAGACCCACAGCGCCACCCGCATCCCTACATTGAGCAGAGAGAGCCTTGCAATTGCAGGGGTGTGGTGGACCAGATGATCCTTGTATGATGCCTTCCAACTCCGCAATTCTGTGGTTCTAGGAATATCTCCAGATGTTGTGGCTGGGACTGACAGGTGTTGTAGTTTTAAAACAGCTGGAGGGCACCCAAGATGAGAGCTTGCTCTGGTCCATCCTTCTCCTGCTAATTTTCCAGCTTTCCTTTCATATAGGCGCGCACTCAGAAACGTGACTCCCCCTCCATACACACACAACTGTAGTGGGGAGAGCCAGTGTGGTGTTGTGATTAAAGTAGTGGGCTACAGCCCGGGAGACCTGGGTTCGAATCCTCACTCGGCCATGAACTTCACACAGCGATCTATAACTCAGCATTAAAGCCACTTCCTATAGTCCTGCGTATTGTTGCTCCGTAGAACTCTTCCTCACCGCCCTCTTGTTGACTTTCAGCGACATCGAAGTATCCCGGTCCTGCTTCCCCAAGCCCATCGGCCAGCTGGCCAAGGAGATCGGTCTACTCTCAGATGAGGTGCAACTCTACGGCCAGTGCAAGGCCAAGATTTCGCTGTCAGCACTGAAGCGCCTGAAGGACCAGCCCGACGGCAGATATGTTGTCGTAACGGGGTAGGTTTCATGGGTCCGTTTCTGCTACTCTGGTCGGCTCGTAGCCTTTTTCGGTTGGGGAGCAGGGAGCAGCCTGCCAGGTGCAGTGGAACCAGCCAGTGGCGTAACATGGGTTTCCAGTGCCCGGGGCTGCTTGGAGCGGGGTGGGTGGGAGAGAGGGATGGAAGCAGATAGAGTATGCATGCACATTCAGCTGCCTAATGGTGTCTGCGTCACTCAGGAGGGTTTCAGCCACAAAGATAAGAAAAGAAGAGTCGTTCGCTGGAAGTGCATGTCGGGATCTCCGCTCGGCCAAGCTGATAAAGCTCATCTTCCTCCGAGTCCTTCGAAATCGCCCCCGGCGAATAATTAACGACCTGAGCCTTTGATGAGGCCTCAGGCACGTTCCCCCATTCAGCAGAGAATCCAAAACAGCACGCGGAAGAGATTTATGGCTACATGCTATGCTTTATTACTAAGCTACGCAGAGAGCAAAGAAAAATACACCCTCTCTCTGTGAGAGCAGAGAGCAACTGAACAACAAAGGAACAGGAAACCAGTAACGTCACATCCCTCTCCCTTCTCCCGTGAGACTTCCAACAGCCTGGAATGTCTCTGGAATGTAAACAGAGCCTTGTGACTCTTAAGCAGCTGCTCAGTGGCAAAACAGAAACTAACAGTGCACAGCTGTGTTGAGGCAGCTCTGGGTGCTGAAATTGTGCACCCCAAACAATTTTGTGCCCAGGGCAGCTGCCCCGTGGCCCCTCCCATGCTATGCCACTGGCTGGAGTCGCTGCACTGACTTCCCAGGAGGCAGGTGGTGGTTGTTTGCTGGGAGGGGCAGAGGTGAGGCAGCACGAGATCGGCATCTTGGCTCTCCTGTGATTTGCTGGACCCCAAAGAGCTTGCCTTGAGCTTTGAATACCAGCGCTAAGGATGCATGCGGGAGATCACCTTGTTCATAGCCTGTCGGCTTTGCTCGAAGGAAACGGGTGCATTTTCCCAATGCCTTGGGGCTTCTTTTTTTTTTTTTTTGCATTTCAGTATAACCCCCACACCCCTGGGAGAAGGGAAGAGCACCACAACAGTGGGACTGGTGCAAGCGCTGGGAGCATACCTTGGTCGGAATGCCTTTGCCTGCGTTCGGCAGCCTTCGCAAGGACCCACATTTGGAATTAAAGGTACGTAAAGGTGGGCCAGCAGCCTCTTCTTATGTCCAGGGTGCACCTGGAGGTGCTGGGAGGGGGGGGTTGAACCTGGAATCTTCTGCATTCAAGGCAGATGCACTGCCACAAGATACATCCCTTCCCAGAACATTACTGAAAATATTGTTTCCGGTATCAGTAATTTGGACTTAAAAGTTATGAGATAACACAAGACAGCTTACAGATAAGCACACGATCTACTTTCATCTCTTGTAATCGGATGCAGGAGGTTTTCGGGCAAGCCCTATTTTTGACACCCATCACTGCTCAGAGAAGTTTGTCGGTTTTAGAAGCCTGTGCATCCTCTTCGTAATCCAAAGATGCTCACGCTTTTAAGAAATTTAAAGAATATCTAGCTAAATATTGTAATATAAGATAAATAGGAAATTATTGGAAGTAATAAATAGGCTTAGGGGTAGAGTAAGAATATGTGGTAGTAAATATTAAGGATTAGAATGTTAATAAAAGAGAAGAGGTTAGTAAACAAAAGGAGTTAATATTATTAGAAATATGAATTTGGAGAACTGTTAAACAGGTGATATAATGAAATTCAGTTAGAGGGGATTTGAGGAAGTCAGTTATCAATGTAATGAAAATTAGGGATTTGAAGTAATAATTCTTTGTTTCCCCCCCTCTTTTTCTCTGTTGTGTGTTTTGTAATGTTTTCTTTTTCTTTCTGTGATAAATGTGAAAATCAATAAAAAAAATAAAATAAAGATGCTCACGTTTGTTGCAAGCGCGGTCTGATGAATGGCATCCTTCCTTTTATACAGGTGGTGCAGCTGGAGGTGGATATTCTCAGGTTATTCCTATGGAGGAGGTAACTTGATTCCTTAATTTATGACAGCATTCGAGACAAAACGGTTGATGTGGGATTAGCTCAGTCGGTAGAGCACGAGACTCTTAATCTCAGGGTCGTGGGTTTGAGCCCCGCATTGGGCGAAAGATTTCTGCAATTCAGAGGGTTGGAACTTTTTCTATGATACCCACTTCCCTGGACCTCCAGAAATTTTGCAGTGTGTCATCAAGAGTCTCTTACTCTTGTCTCTTACCTGTCACAGAGCAATTTTCTAACCTCGCCTACAGGAACATTGCTATTAATATTTCCCTCTCCAGCTCATAGTCCTGTTTTCTGGGACTTGCTGGGCTTTAACAGAGGGTTTGAGGTTGTTGTTGAGGTCCTCTCCACCCCGATCCAATTTGTCTCCCCTTTTTTTGTCATGGAAATTCTACTCAATATTGATCCAGGGTAGATTCCATTGTATAGTTAGCAGAGTAAAAAACTTAAACATGTTGCAGGATTCCCCCCCAAAATAGACCAGAGGCAATTGTATTTCATCCAGCAGAGCTTTACTGCCACTGAAGGCAAATGAGCACAATGGTCACCCCACTCCTACTTACCATCCCAGGCCACCCATCTGCGGCCACATTGTTCTTTCTGTTGTCAGATCAAAATGATCAGACAACAGCAAAGGTTGCTAGGTTTATTGAGGGTGCAGTGAGATTAAGGGCCACTATCTGAACGATAATCTTGATCATTTGATTGTACTTTTTACCCATTGTTGTTTTTAAAAGCCCTATACGGCCTAGGACCCTCGTACCTACGGGACCGCCTCTCCTGGTATGTCCCACAGAGAAACTTACGGTCTTCAAATAAAAACATCTTGAAGGTCCCAGGCCACAGAGAAGTTAGGCTGGCCTCAACTAGAGCCAGGGCTTTTTCGGCTGTGGCTCCGATCTGGTGGAACGCTCTGTCCCAAGAGACTAGGGCCCTGCGGGACTTGACATCTTTCCGCAGGGCCTGCAAGACAGAGCTGTTCCACCAGGCCTTTGGCCAGGGCACAGCCTGACTCCCTCCCTCGACAATCTTCGCGGAGCTCTGGCACAATGGTTGCCAGTGGCTTGATTTGAATTAATTTTATAATGAATGATTTTAGAATGTTGTTTGTGCTGTACTTTTGTACTGTTTTATTGTTGTTAGCCGCCCTGAGCCCGGCTTCGGCTGGGGAGGGCGGGATATAAATAAAATTTATTATTATTTATTATTATTATTAATTGTATATATTGCTTGTTTTATGTTGCTATGGCTATTGGCTAATGTGAATAAAGTTTATCTATCTATCTATCATCAAGTTTATCTATCTATCTAATGGTCACAAGTCCAATACATTCAGGATTGGCACTGTCCATAAGAAATCCAGTTGCAGCAGACTTAACGTAAACTTGCAATAACTTATAATAAAGTCTGAATCTTAACACTAAGCATACTATGTACAGAACACCACACCAGGAGGAAAGAGAGATAGAAAGAGAAAGTGTGAAACCCAGGCTCCTTCTGGCCTGTTTTTATAGTCCACATGACCTTGGCTGAAAGAGATAACAGAACTAGTTTAAACTAGCTGCACTCAGCTTCACTGAAGGAATAACCCAAACATCGTGAACCTTCTTTCACACAGAGAAGCTTCCAGAACCCTCTTGAATTAGTTAGAATAGGAAAGATCTCTACACATCAGATCAGTGCTTTCTGCACTAAGAAATGCAAACTGACATTTTCCGTCCTCTCTAGTTCAATCTCCACCTCACTGGCGACATCCATGCCATTACTGCAGCCAATAACCTGGTCGCGGCCGCTATCGATGCCCGCATCTTCCACGAGGCCACGCAGTCTGATCAGGTAACACGGTGCGATTTATCTTTTCCCCTGTAGCATTTGTGTGTGTGTGTGACTTGCTGAGTGCCCTGCAGCCACTAATGAAGTGCCTTTGCTCCTTAAGGCTCTCTATTCCCGATTGGTCCCTTCTGTTGACGGCACCAGGAAGTTCTCCAACGTCCAGATCCAGAGATTGCGGGTGAGTTTGCAGAGCCTGTTCCGGTAACGAAATTCCAGCTCCCTTCCGTGTGGATGTTTCATGGGCTATATACTCAGGGATGTGACCATCTTGCATGTTCGCAAGCATAGAATTTGATGCAAAGCCCAGAATCCTTTTATTTCATTTTAATAACTTGTACTGAAAACAGCAAAGCATTAAAAAAAACCAGGCAAACAGGAGGCAAAAAAATGCAAGATCGGGTATCTGGCAAATGTATGCAAAGAGTAATGTGAGGACTTGCCTTAGACATTCAGAAAACAATTACAAAATCAAAAAGTCACACAAAGGATTAATCAAGAACACCTAATGAAGTCATATTTATGCATCAGTGTTGTCAAGTAGGCCATCAGGAGCCAGCAGACAGTTGCAAAACCCAGAATCTTGGCCCTGCAATTTATGAGATTTGCACCCAGGCAAAGTGTGATGTACTATGCCAGCCCTTACCAATGCCCTCCAGCTGTTTTGGTGGATAGTCTGAAAGAGCTGGAGGGCAGCAAGTTGCAGAAGGCTGATTTGTACAAGTCTCTCTCTATTTCTTCAGGAAAATCTGACTCTACATTATATATCTTCTTTCAGATTAGGCTCCTGTTCAAGTTAGCTAGGCAGGAAACACACTTAGGTCCCATCTCTATAGCTGGCCCATTGAAGCTGAAATTCTGGCTTAAAAAAAATTCTGTCACTTACGTCATTCCTGGTTTGCACAGGATGCTAACCCATGGCTTAAACAAACCATGGTTCAGAGTTATGTGCAAACCATGCTTTTTCACATTTCTTCTTAGCGGGTTTCAAGTTTCAGCCTAGGCTTTTAGACGCTGCTCTCCCTTTATTTTTTTGCTTTAAGAATGATTCCACACACACACCCCCCCCATGAAGTTGCTCATTTCCTATAACTACCCACCATCTTATTTCTCTCCCCCTCCTTTCGTTCCTCCTCAGAGATTGCATATTGAGAAAACAGACCCAAGGACTTTGACGGATGATGAAATAAACAAATTTGTGAGATTGGATATTGATCCAGACAGCATAACATGGCAAAGAGGTATTGGCGTAAAAATAACCCACAGTGGGCAAAGTAGAAAGATGTTTAGAAGGGTGCGGGAGTTTGAGCTTTAGTATTTGTGTGTGTACAAAAAAATATGGTTTAAGGTTTAGACTTAGAGATTCCTACTTATTTCCCTCCACTGCCTGTCCCCATCCCAGAGCCTTCAATGTTAGCCAAAATCTGATTGCACACAGATTATAGATAGTTATGGTCCTCCGCTTCCTGTGTAGCAGAACTGTCCATCCTCCAAGGAGACGGCCATTGCTTCTCTGCATGAGTCATTGCTCTGAGCTTGCCGACTTCCAATCCGGAACACCTCCAGAATTGCTGGGCCTTTACAGAGTTATTGATAGGGCTGGCTCAAGATTTGAGGAGAGCCCTGTGCGACATCCCCTCTGCTGGGCTTATCTGGCAGCAGGAAGTGGCCGGCAGAGATGTTCCAGTCAGCACAGGATTTCGGAGCTACCATTTAATTTGATTTTCTTGGCAGGCTAGCCTCACGGACACTGCTGGGCAGCTCTCAAGATGTAGCTGCTCAGCGCTGATTGGAACACTTGGGGGAACCTGTTGACCTCTAAAAGTTTTTAGGAGGGAGAGGGCTGTGCACCTGTGTGTGTGTTCCTTCATGTGTTTGAGTGTGTGCACGTATGAATAGGCATTCGCCTTTCAGCAGCTTTTCTGAGCTAATGGGGTAGGCAGCCTAAGGCCCAGGGGCCAATCGCCTTCTCAATTCGGCCCGCGGGCGGTCCGGGAATCAGTGTGTTTTTACATGAGTAGAATGTGTCCTTTTATTTAAAATGCATCTCTGGGTTATTTGTGGGGCATAGGAATTCTTTCTCTCCCCCCCCCTCAATATAGTCTGGCCCGTCTGAGGGACGGTGGACCGGCCCATGGCTGAAAAAGGTTGCTGATCCTTGCTAGCCCCCCCCCAAAAAACCTGCCTAAAATCCCCATGTCACAGGGTTCTTTTTCACCCATCCATTCATTCATTCTCTCCTTCCCTCCCTCTCCTCGCTTTCCCTTGCTCAGTGATGGACACAAATGACAGGTTTCTGCGGAAGATCACTATTGGGCAGTCTCCAACCGAAAAGGGGTTCTCACGCACAGTAAGTGCCCTTTCATTCCGAGATGCTTTCCTATTTTGGGGGTGGTGGTGGGGAACTGGATGGTCTTAGAACAATAGCATCTTACCCTTCCTTAGCAACTGGGTTGACCTTGAGCTAAGAGGTGTTGAGGTTCCCCCCCCAGAGTGTTTTTCTACAAATGATGTGCATGAGAACATAAAAGCGGGGGGGGGGGTGATAATATGTAAAGTAAAGGTAAAGGGACCCCTAACCATTAGGTCCAGTCGTGACTGACTCTGGGGTTGCAGTGCTCATCTTGCTTTATTGGCTGAGAGAGTCGGCGTACAGCTTCCAGGTCATGTGGCCAGCATGACTAAGCTGCTTCTGGCGAACCAGAGCAGTGCATGAAAATGCCATTTACCTTCCCGCCAGAGCGGTACCTATTTATCTACTTGCACTTTGACGTGCTTTCAAACTGGTAGGTGGGCAGGAGCAGGGACTAAGCAACGGGAGCTCACCCCGTCGCGGGGATTCGAACCGCCAACCTTCTGATCGGCAAGTCCTAGACTCTGTGGTTTAACCCACAGCGCCACCCGCGTCCCTAATATGTACCTGATAATATGTACCTGGTGCTAAATTGCTCTGAGGGGCTGGCTTTTCCACCCACAGTGTTTTGGAGTACAGTGGTGCCTTGGTAATCAAACAGCTTGGCTCCCGAACAAATCAGCTCCTGAACGCTGCAAACCTGGAAGTGAGTATTCTGGTTTGCAAACGTTTTTCAGAAGCTGAACATCCAACACGGCTTCCACGGCTTCTGATTGAGTGCAGGCAGCTCCTGCAGCCAATTGGAAGCTGCACCTTGGTTTTTGAACCGTTTCAGGAGTCGAACGGACTCCCAGAACAGATTAAATTTGAGAGCCAAGGTACCCCTGTAGTCTTCTCCATTTTATACATCTAGTTTGCTTGACTCTGTGTTGTCCTTGGCATAAAAAATGGCACCTCTTCCAGCACAACCTTGCACTATCTTTCCGGTGGAACAGGGGTAGTGGTTGGAAACCTTTTTCATCCCTTCTGGGGACAGCATGCAGGTGGTAGGTGGAGCCAGAGGCAAAATGTGGGTGGAGCAATGGAGGTGACTCTTACCTTACAACAGGTGACTTTCCAACCATACGAAAGTGAGAGGTGTGTGTATTGTAGACACCCATCAATTTATCCCTATTTTATTTATATATTTTGTTTCCCAATATTTAGACACCGCTTGATTGTAATAAAACCTCAAAATGGTTTACAAAAACAATAACATTATCAGGGGTTGGGGGAACAGCTAAAAACGATTGGGAACATTAAAAAAAAAAACAGAATCGGCGATCAGCTAAAAACCAGATTAATTTGAGCAACCACAGGCAACACGCAGCTAATGTGCTAACAAAATATTTACAAAATTATAATGTTTCACAATTCATAAACAGAAAATATGCAGTGGAGTAATGAATCATCGCAGTCAAATAATGTTCATGAACAACAATAGAGAGCGTAGTTAGTCGGTATCAAAGAACCTGGAGATGGAGGCAAAATGCCTTTCAACAGTCACAGTCCTGCAAATGAGCAGTGATTGGTGCTCCAAACATAGCGTAGAACAGTTTTCACTGCACTTCTCGGTGATTGCTGATTCTTTGCTACTAGATGTACCTGTAAGGACAATTCATTTGCTGATGAAGAATTACCATTGAAGCAGTTCATCATCCGGAAAAACTGTTCTGCACTGACTGTGACTGTTGTTGTTAGCAAATTATTAGCCGCCTGTTGCTTGTGGCTGTTCAGAGTTGTCTGTTTTGCAACACAGGGGATTTCCTTGGTTGTTTATTCAAAAACCAGATTAAAGCATACATCATCATTCTGCACGCCTTAAACAAAGATGTTTTTAGCAAGCAGCAAAAAAAGTACAGTGAAGGCACTTGCCCAGTGTCAACAGGCAGTGAATTCCAAAGTGTGGTGCTGTCACACTAAAGGTGGATTTCTTCCAGGGAAGTGAGAGGCGTTCTGGCAGTTCATGTTGGAAAATGCCCTGGGGTGCTCCTGCAGCCCCTGCACTCTGAGCGTCCTCCGTTGTGCGCAGCTCTGGAAAAGGCATTTTGCTTCTTCTCCAGTGTGCTCAGCGACATATACCAGATGGCATATGCACACTAATCTTCTAGCATTGCATAGCAAGAAGCATGAGACATCGTAAAGCTAATCTATGTATTTATTTACACACTATGTACACACTATGTACTCTGCTTAAAAAGCAGAGACATCACCTTGCCAACAAAGGTCCGTGTAGTTAAAGCTATGGTTTTCCCAGTAGTGATGTATGGAAGTGAGAGCTGGACCATAAAGAAGGCTGATCGCCGAAGAATTGATGCTTTTGAATTATGGTGCTGGAAGAGACTCTTGTGAGTCCCATGGACCGCAAGAAGATCAAACCTATCAATTCTGAAGGAAATCAGCCCAGAGTGCTTACTGGAAGGACAGATCCTGAAGCTGAGGCTCCAATACTTTGGCCACCTCATGAGAAGAGAAGACTCCCTGGAAAAGACCCTGATGTTGGGAAAGATGGAGGGCACAAGGAGAAGGGGACGACAGAGGACGAGATGGTTGGACAGTGTTCTCGAAGCTACCAGCATGAGCTTGACCAAACTGTGGGAGGCAGTGGAAGACAGGAGTGCCTGGTGTGCTCTGGTCCATGGGGTCACGAAGTGTTGGACACGACTAAACGACTAAACAACAACAATGTACAGACAAAGAATTATGGCGTCCTCTCTCACCAGCTCCGAGAGGAAACAGGATGAAGTGAGAGTAAAAGTACAGTCCAACAGTACCCACAACGGAAGAGAGATAACGCTGTCTTCCGTTCCCACCGTCTTCCCAGACAGGCATGTGATTTACACCAATCACATCTGCAGCATCGGATGCATGAAATACTAACAGTTCAAGGATTCATTCCAGAAAGGGAAAAGCACTCAAGGAAGGTGTAGCTTGCAGGATGTGGGTGACCTGGGAAGCGTCTGGTGGGGGCCAAGCAAAAAGGCCACATTGGCCCCTGAGTCTAATGCTTCTCTC